>JAPKLY010000025.1:2065913-2098895 GCA_026898435.1 Prunella vulgaris
TTATATTAGCCACATAAACAAACGCCGTTAATAAATTCTATCAACAAATGTCTTGAATTTGAAATTTTAATAAGATGCTCATATTACGACTTGTTCTCAATTCTGTTACTATTTTAGAACTTAAATTATGCATTATAAGGCTATTGATTTTTCTAATATCCTTTCTCCTTATCTATATTCACTCGTTTATTGGTAATTAGTTATTGATTATTATTATTGGTAGTTTAGTGGTAAGCTGGACGTTGGCGGCAAAGTGATCAAAATCGAGATTGACAGCGTTAAAATTGTATTGGAAATAGTCAAAATTGAGAGGTGCATGCCATGCACCCCGATGCACGGCAGAACAACTCATAAAATAAATATACAAATATATATATGGGACAGAATATTAATTTATTGTAAATCTATTAAACATTAGTTACCCCATTAATATCTATTAAATCCCACAAAATCTCAATATCGTTTCAAGATTGATTTAAATCGTATAACAAATCTTATCAAGAACAATAAAAGTCAATTGCATATTTTATTGTATACTATAATATATAACTAATAATAAAAATAAAGATAAATTTATTTTTATACAGAATTAAAATTAAAATCAAAATTAACATAACCATGTGCTTATGGGTTTCTATTCAATCATAGTTTAAAAGAAAATATGAATTAATATAATTTTTTCTGTGAAATTTATTTATTGTATAAATTTTATAACTTTATATTTATTAGGTAATATAAGAATATTTTTTTTATCGATCAAAATCAGGTGTTAGTCGTTAGAAGTTAGTTAATTAAATTAGTTGTTAGGAATATAAGAATAATATGATATCAATTTTTCACATAAAAATAAATTAAATATTAAAAATAAATATATGTATACACTCGTGTATCACGTTCACCATAAATTCAGATTTATCACTTATACTTATACATATATATTATTACTATTAAAAATTCAAGAATAATTTTATAATAGTAATAATAATATATATAAAAAATAATTATAATTATTTATAATAGTAATACAAGTGAACTTTATATTAATGCATCAATAAAATGATAAGTATAGAGGGTTGTGGTAATTTAGGGAAAATTATTATTTTTGTCCTGTAACTTTACCTCCTTTTGATTTTGGTCCTATTAACTTTCAAATTTTGATTTTCGTCCTGTAACTTTACCTCATTTTGATTTTGGTCCTATGACACCCCATTCATGTATAAAAGAGGTAAAGTTATAGGACCAAAATCAAAAAGGGGTAAAGCTATAGGACGAAAATAAAAAAATTGAAAGTTAATAGGACCAAAATCAAAAGGAGATAAAGTTACAGGACGAAAATCAAAATTTGAAAGTTAATAGGACCAAAATAAAAAAGAGGCAAACTTACGGGACAAAAAAAATATTTTCCCCGGTAATTTACTTACCACGGTATCATTTATTAGTGATAATTTTCTCTTTAATAACCCTAATACGAAATAGGCTCTCTCTCTCTCTCACTCTCTCTCCTGGTTTCTCTATCCAGATTTCAGTAGGGGTTTAGCTTCCCGTGGAGTGTTTGCTGGATTTGTGTCTATTTTCGCCCTTTACCTTCCAAGGTTCGATTTTTGTCTCGAGTGAATGAATTTGCAGTTTCTTGATGTTTAATTGTGAAATACTGTTTCTTTTTCCCAATTAAAACTCTTTGTTTTCTTGTTTTTCCCCCCCAATTCAGGAGTTACCGAAATTCGAAGTCCTTTGGAGTTCTGAAGAATCAACGCGATGGAGGATTGGGGTACTCATTCATCTCCACGATTTTTCAACCCGAAATCTTTGTAATTGTGCTTAGTCCATTTTTATGTGATTTACTTTATTTATATATTGGTTTACAATTCCTTCCTTTTTCATGTTATTGATTTTGTATAAACAGTGTTATTTGTTTGGGTATATCCATGTCACTAGGTTTTGGATTTTGTTTGAGGAAGAAATTAATTGAATTTGAGATTGATCTGTGTCCCTAAGTTTAACCTTGCAGAACAACCGTTAGATTGATTAGCCCCCTCTGAATTTCATGGGATAGGTTGAGGATCTACGTCTACTTGAGCTTTTAAAGAGTAATTAACTAATTTTCCGTGATACTCGATTCGATCTGGCCCTGGTTTCTGGTGCCCCTGGTTATTGCAGGGCTATTTAGTGAAAAGGGAGATTGACAGTTGTATTTTTTTAGGTTGATTCGATGATTTGGAATGTGAATTCGTAGTAACATATGTTGAGTTACATCAAGATAACATCATAGAACCCCCTAGGCTTACCATTTCCATTGTTCTTGGATAATGACAATCTTCTTGGTGTTGTAGAAGATGTGCCTGTTCCAGATTTTCTCAATAAAAAGGTGGTGGTAAAAAGCAATTGGGATGATGAAGATGCGGATGATAACGATGTGAAGGAGTCTTGGGAAGATGAAGAAGATAATGAGCCACCTAAGGTTTGCGATTCAGGCCCTCATTAAAATTAAATTTTGGATTTATTTCTATTTTTTCGGGTGTTCAGAAGAGTAAAGTTTATGGAATTTTATTGAGTTGTTTATTTTTAACTTTTAGATTGTGTTTTTCTTACTCCAAATTGTGTGATCAGGAACTTAAAGTTGAGCCACCTCCTGTTGCAAAGGCCCCTAAGAAGGCTGCAGCAAAATCGAGTGAAAAGAAAGGAAAAGATGTTGAAGCTGTGAAGGAGGCTCCTTTAGATCCGCTAGAAGAAAAACTTCGTCAACAGAGGTGGACTTATGTTTCTTTGCTTTACCTTGTTATAGTTTTAAGCTGGTTTTATTGTCTGAGTTATCTCTATTTCTAGGGCTATGCAAAACTAATGCTGAACTGATGCATGTTGGCCATTTGATCTTTCTTTCTCGTCTGTCATATTTGACATAGGGTGGTTTACGTCTTTAAATTCAGGGGGGAATATTTCACCCATAAGTTTTTCATCGTACATAGTCATTCCATTGTTTTATTTTATTGTTTAACTTCTATTCAGGTATTAATCCTTGCTCTGTTTTTCCTGTTAGTATTGAAGGATATTAATGTTCACACTTGTGTGAACTTGCTTGGGCGTGACCTCCATCTTATTATTTAATCATTTACAAATCCATCAAAACCTTATGTATAGGATCCATTTAGTGTTTGTTGGGTAGGATCAATTGTTTCGTACAAGTTTTGTTGATCTTAATTGGTCCGATAGACTGATACGTATCACTCTACAGGCTAGTTGAAGAAGCTGATTTTAAGGCTACTGCAGAGTTGTTTGGCAAGAAGGGTGATGAGAAAACTCTGGAAAATTTTATTCCTAAAAGTGAAAGCGACTTTTTAGAATATGCTGAACTTATTTCGCATAAACTCATTCCATACGAGGTTTGTTGTATTCCCCTCATTTTCAGCTAATCTTATTTGGTATTTATCACCTTAGAATTTTGACCTGATTATTTCCCCTATGACAGAAAAGCTATCATTACATCGGATTATTGAAAGCTGTAATGAGACTGTCTTTGACTTCTTTAAAAGGGGCAGACGCCAAAGAAGTCGCCTCTTCCATCACTGCAATTGCAAACGAAAAAATAAAGGCGGAAAAAGAAGCTAATACAAAAAAGAAGACAGGTTTATCATTTATCCCTTGTGTAATGCATTAAGCTGTGTTTGGTTGTGCCATACAAGTTTTTCTGATAGTGTTTCTTTTCCTCACAGCTGGAAAGAAGAAACAGCTGCATATTGGTAAGCCGGATGATGATATGGTGGTCAATACATTCGATGATTTTGATGATTACGATTTTATGTGAGGGATGGTCTCAGCGTGTGTTAATATCCATTCTAAATGCTAGAAAAGTTGAACAAGTATGAAGAGAATTCCTTGGCCTGTTTTTGTATCCTCAAATGAAACTTTGCTATTTTTCTCCTCTCTTTTTTTCTTTTGGTGGAATAAGGGAGATTTACATTGTTCAGATTTTATTTTGTGATCACTGATTGGAATTCAATTGTTATTCCTTTTGGGATCTTTTTCTTTAAGTACATTTTTCCAAAATTTACATATTCTTGGGTGTATGTGTTTGATTACTTGATTTAGTTTAGGTTTGAGTATAAAGAAAGTCTTGTTCATCTGTTTAGCTAGTCTTCTCTGCTTTTCCTTGTAACTGGGTAGACTAGCCATAGTCTACCCAGTTATCGTTTATGCTCTGCTCGTTTGCACCCGATGCATTCAATCCTTACCCGTTTGCACCAAATGCATTCTACCTGTAGTGTTGAAAATGATTCTGAAGTTAAGAAAGTTGAGTTTCAGATTGTCCAATGATTAAAGTTTGTTACGAACTTACGAGTTAAGGCTCCCTAACTTATATTCCTAATATTCAAGCTTTATTCAATACAGTGTTTGATATTTGTATATCCATTTTTTATCTTATAGATGTTTGAATTGAATTTTTAATTTTATCAAACATAGATATTATTTATTTAAGCTTGTTTGAGATCGCTGTCACCTCAAGTTTACGTGAGCTTTTGGGTGTTTGCAGCCTCATTGGAATATTGTAGCAGGACTTTTTTGAAAAGTTGGCGTGCATTGGTGGTTGTAAACCAACTCAACCCATAGAATTATACGATTTGAAATTAATTTAACAATAATTTTTAGCTTGAGCTAAATTTTGTGACATTTCTGACAAAATTCAACTTGATTACTTTACATATATAAATTGTGCAAAATTTAATTATATTTCAGTTGAAAATTCTTTATTTATAATATTAAAATTAAATAAGTAAAATATACTCTGGATAAACAATAAAATACTTTGTTCCATTTTTTTTTTCAAAGGTGAAATGATACACATTAAAAAAAATAAAATTTAATGAGTGAAGTTATGTTATAGATTTTGTGAGTATGAAATACTTTTTATAAAGTGAAAAACTGGAATTGATTTTAAAAAGACAAGTGTAAAAAGGAAAAGAATACCTCAACAACAATACAATTAAATCATAATAAGAATATGAGAATTATTAACATGGAACCAAAATATAGAAAAGAAAAATATTTTCTTGCATTGCCCAAAGAATAGTTCTAACCCCAAATTTCATGTCAAAAAGCTAAAAGAATGGCTTCCAATACTGCCCTTCTCTCACTGCACAGAAAGAATAATCATCTGCTCTTTCTGTACATTACATGAGAGTGCTTAAAAATGCATATATGCTTTTATCAGGGGGTTCAATGGTGAATCTATAAACCTCACCCAGATAATCTAACCCCTATTCCTAGTTATTTAAGTTCTTTAATAAAAAATGAAAATTAGTACTACAGATAAATAGATCTTTATAAATTATCAGTCATCAGAATGTGATGACTTGTTCTTCAGCGCAGCGATTTCGCTATCTTGCTGGTTCTTCAGATGATTTTGTGCAGTTGAGTTCACTATCTTTACAAAGAAGTTGAGAAGCATGATCCACACCACGGAATTCCAAACGAATGCAAGGGAGAAATCCCATTTTGCCCCCTGAACAGAAGAAATGTAAGAAGAGAAACAAGAGAGTAGAGACAAGGAGATGGAGAAAACCTCAATTTCTGAAGGAACAACAGGCTTGGCGGCCAAATATTTGCCTTTCATTGAGTGAAGCTTGGTGATAAGGTTTGGTATTACAGAGCCGAACCCTGGTAGAAAGCTAGGCAGCCAAAGTAGTTCATTTTCTATCCAGTGAAGTAGTTGGTTGTTGCACACGGAGATGATGAACACCGTCTATAAACAATCAACATTTGATAAAAAATAAGAAACTAAAGATTAAGATTGAATTTCTTGAACTAGCCAAAATTCGAGCATTGTGATGTGTTATTAACCTGTATGTGTGTCTTGATAATGGCTTTCCCTATCATCGTTGCCATGAAAAATTTCCAGAAAGGAATTCCAAACTGTCCACACATTATTCCCGCGAGATCAAACAGAGGATTAGGGACCTAGAAAATATTGCCAAAGGAGATGGTAAGATATAATGGTAGTTATACATATAATGTTGATTTTGAAATATAAGAAACTAAATAGAGAGAACATAATGAATTAAAGTAACTAACCGAAGCAAGAACAAGAATTGTGAAGAAGTTCAAGTACTGTGCATGAGACAGAAACCAACGTTTGATTTGATTAAGACGAGCTGAAATAAACCCATCATCTTCTGTCGAAGAAGCATCCAATTCTTCCATATTCAGTGTACCACCTGACAAGCTAGCTGAAAAAAAGAACATAGGCAAAGTTTTATCTTAAAAAGGGGGAAAAAAGGCGAAAATAAAATATACAGAGTATAACTCAAGTTCATACCTGCTCTTGAAATGAAATAAGGGGGAAGTTCACCAAGTGCAGTCCCAAAACCCCACAGAATTGCCTCTAACTGGACATGCGGCAATATGCTACTAAGGGGAATACGTACACCTTCTGATGATGGAAACAATGGGGGACCAAAATCGGCACAGTCCTTTCCAAGCCATGAAGGACCTCTTTTCAATTGTATTGTATCATAAGGAGCACTTTTAATGTCTACTCGGCCACATTGTATTGCTTTTATGGTAAACAAGGCAATATGAGGTCCCAGATAGAGAACAAAAGTGTGCAATCCAGATCCTACATGAAAAACATGACACCAAGCAAATTTAGAAAATCATAAATGGAGAAGTTGCATGTAAAAGAATCTATGCATTTTTCCAATATATTATGATGAGAAATGTGTGCATTAGCACAAAAACATGATGATAAATTCTAAAGATAATAGGATTATAAAGCAACATGAATAAAGGACAGTATGAGTGCACTTATTTATGCATGTCTAGAATAACTAATCAGAGGCCAAATTTGCACCTCCAAAATTCAGTTGCAAGATCAAAAAGTACTAATTATATATTTATATCTCATAACAAGCTTGGCAATTCTAATTTCTTAGGATATGTTTGATTTGGGATTAAGAAAAGGGATTTGGGATTTTAAAATCTAAATCCGTTTCCTACTTTGGGATTTTAGAATCTGGTTTCAAAAAAACCAATACGTCTTACCCTACATATACCAGTTAACTCTACACATTTTTTTACTATCACTCTCTCTCCAATGACCCGTTATTTCAAGTATGATTTTTTTATTCTCACCCTTCTTCTATTCATCACTTGACATTTTCATTCTCACTATTACAACTTTCAATAAAACACACAAAACATTCAGTAATTATCATTATAACCAACAACATATAATAAATACAATATTTTACAGTCTCATATCAATTTTACATACAATCAAATCCTATCCTACCTAATTCTCAAAACAAACACACTTTTACTATTTATCTGGATTTCAAAAAAATCCACAACATCCCAAATCAAACATACCCTCAGACTTAAAAACATACTCTTTGTTAAGGTACGACCCAAAAATACTGCCAATAACCAGAAATATTCTATATCCATCATTATTCACAAGAAAATAGGAAAGACATGTTCTCATTTTAAATCTTTGCTTACCAAGTCCAATAGAAGATGCAACACCAAGAGCCACCCACCATATTCCAAATCGAACATAACGTTGAACTTCCTCAACATGCTGCATTACAAAGTAAAGATGGATGGAGTGAATTAGAACAAACCAAAATATGTCAATCATAAACCACAATATTGAACAGAATCATCCTCTGATCAAGGTAAATATTTGGAAAACTGAATTTCAGTTCACAAAAAAGAAAACTATTTGCAGAATCAGTATCACAAACGTTCAAAGAACCACACAATAATTTGGACAGATTTAGGATAACCAAATAATATTTGGATTACCTTCTCATGAGGACCATCAACAGTCATAAGTAATGTGGAAGCAATCACAAGAACAATGCTCAGCAGAATAAACCAACTGCCATGTGATAAAAGATACACTACTGATTTCCTGATACACTGTCTAACAGCCAGAATGAAGAGCTTTATCGTCTTTAATGGCTGTGAGGTCAGAGTTAAATTTTCTAAATCTTGTTCATGTTTTATACGAAGACCTGCAAGATCAGAAATTAGTCAATAAAAGGAACATATAATTCGAACAAAATTGAAATGTACATGCTGCAGGAACAAAGGTTAATGTGTAAAAACAAAGAATATTTTTTTACCTGGTATTTGAGCCTAGGGTACATAAATAAGTTAACAGATTGGGAAAGTATAATAACAACTATAGTTTGTTTTAACTTCAATATACAAGGATCTACCGAAAAAACTAAGACGAGCAATTTGAATTTATAGCATTCAAGGGTGAATAATATGCAACACTCTAACTATCATTGCACTCGTTAAGCATTGTTGATGATCAAATCATTTACCAGGATCAACCCAAAAAATGAGACCAGCATTTAAATTTAATTGAACAACATCAAGGACGACTAATATGCAACACTAAACTATCATTGCACTCATTAATCCCTGTTGATCATCAAATCATTCAGCATTTAAGACAAAAAAAATATCATCAAGTACATTTGATTTCCACTTCACCAAAAAAATTAATACTGATTAAAACTACGCCTGTGCTAATTACAATAGTTAAAAATTCATCTCAAACTTACAAAGAACAAGACATTGCCACACTGAACAAGCAGGATATTGAAACAAAACTAATTAACACTTTTTAATCCCTCCATTTGCAGAATTTTGCTTCTTTTACAATATCCCCCAGAAATACCTAACTAGCACAAAACTTCATATCAACAAGATGCAATTGAAATTTCAAATTCAAAAGAGAGAGCAATGTTTTATATCGACTATTCAATTTCTTTTCGTTTTCTCCGAAATCAAAATCCCAAATAAAATATTGAACATAAGAAAACCCAGCAATAACTCACCGGAGATCGACATGGCCGTATCGCCGGAAACGCCTTCGGAATTTAAAATTTCCTCGGAACCCATTTATCTGATTCTTTCGCAAGCCATTTAATAATTCAAATATTCGATTTCGCGAATTTTTTAATCGGGAATAAATTCAAACCGAAAACAAAAATCGAAAGGAGGGATTTCCAAGAGAGATCTGAGGATTGGGAAGCAACTACCAAATGTTGGGATGCGTGAAAATATCCATAACAGGTTTTTCTCTCTCCTATCTCCTCACATTAAACGCAGTGTTAGGGAATCGCACAATTAATAATTCTTGCAACAAAAAAAGCAGGAATTCCGTAAAAAGAAAAATTTTAAAAAATGCAGAAAAAAAAAAATAAAAAATTCGGGATGATATTATGAACATTTTTGTGCACGGTATAATATCGTGTAAAGTGCAATAATATATTATGTAAATTACTAAATTACGATTTTTTCTAGAGATTTATCCAATTTATGAATGGAATAGTGTGATTTATTTAAACAACTATCACTATCTTAATATACCGGAATATTCACTTGAGCAAAGAGAAATACTTATAAAATATTATCCGATACAAATGAGAAATATAAAGTTGTTGTAATCGAGAGAAAAACGTAAAGCGTAAAGTAAATAACACGGAGTTTGATAACCTAGTTCGTCATAGAGTGACTACGTCTGGGGGAGACCAAACCAGGAGAGTATAAACTATCTGCCGTAAAAGTGTTTACAATATGAAGTGTATAGAATACAAAGGGAACGATACAATATATATAAGAGTACTTAACCCTAACATCTAAGTCTAGTGGATCTAATGCCCACTGAACTATAATCTAATATTATGTCCATATAATATAATATATTATTTCAATATATTATAACACCCCCCCCCTTGGACATAATATGACAAGGAAGAATACAAGAGTCACCCAGTGGAGTATTATAAACAATCTTGAGGATCCAATTATTATGATTGTTTAGTATTTGATACTCCCTCTGAAGATAACAACCTTCCAAGTCGACGCATCCCGATTCCATGTATGTACTTTTCAAAAGTCGAAGTGGGAAGGGATTTAGTGAACAAATCAACTAGATTGTCACTTGAGCGTACTTGTTTTATCGTGATCTCACCACTCTTTTGGATTTCGTGAGGATAAAAGAATTTTGGGGAAATATGTTTCGTCAAGTTCCCTTTGACATAGCCATTGTTCATTTGTGCAATACATGCAGCATTATCTTCATAGATAATTGAGGGGCTTAAGTCAACAGAAGGGATACCACACGAATCGTGAATGTGTTTTATAAGGGACTTTAATCACACACATTCTCGTGCAGTTTCGTACAGAGCTATGATCTCTGAGTGGTTTGACGATGTGGTCACCAAAGTTTGTTTAATAGATCTCCATGAAATGGCTGTTCCACCACAGAGAAAAACATAACCCGTTTACGATTTCGCATTATGGGGATCAGATAGATAACCAGCATCAGTATAACCTATAAGTGTTTTGTCTTGGTTTCTTTGACAGAAAAGACCAAGATCTTGAGAACCTTGAAGATATCGTAAGATATGTTTCACATCATTCCAATGTCTCCTCGTAGGGGAGGCACTGAATCTTGCAAGTAGATTTACTGCGAAGACAATATCGGGCATAGTGCAGTTTGCAAGATAGAGCAGTGCACCAATTGCACTTAGATAGGGAACTTCAGGTCCCAATAGCTCTTCGGTATCTTCTTTAGGTCTAAATGGGTCCTTTTCCAAATCGAGGGAACAGACAACCATTGAAGTCCTTAAATGATGAGATTTATCCATATGGAATCTCTCCAACACTTTCTTTAGGTAAGCTGATTGGTGTATCAGTATTCCTTAAGGAAAATGCTCGATCTGCAGGCCAAGACAGAACTTGGTTTTACCCAAAGTTTTTATTTCAAATTCAGTTTTTAAGATTGAACTTGCTTCTTCAATCTCTTTCCTTGTTCCGATAATGTTTAGATCATCAACATACACCGAGATGATGCAAAAACCATTAAGGGATTTAATAATGAATACACAAGGAAAAACCTCGTTATTTACATATTCCTTCTTCAGGAGGAGTTCGCTTAGTCGATTATACCACATACGACCTGACTGTTTTAAGTCATATAACGAGCGTTGCAATTTAATGTTGAACATACTACGATGTTCGTTATTCCTCTTCTGGGGAATATTTAATCCATCAGGGATTTTCATATAGATATCAGAATCTAATGATCTGTATAAGTATGCGGTAACTATGTCCATTAACTGCATTTGACTGCCATGGATATATGGCGGAACTTTATAATATTAACAACAGGAGAATTTTTTTGATCACATCAAACTCAATAATGGGTCACTGCGAAAAACCCTTAAGCTGTTAATCTCGCTTTGTATCTCTCAACTTCATTTTGTTTCGTATTAATACCCATTTATATCCTTCAGAGATAAAATATTTAGGGGGTATGTACGATAGAACAAAATAGTTTATTTAGATACTGGTACCAGATTTTAGAAAGAACAACTATGGGTACGAATATGTTGTCGACAACAGTGATATATCTCATGTATTTATTTATTTTAAAATTTATGTAAACCCGATATTTATCATTTTCCAAAGGTATGTATTGATCTGGGTGTTCCGCAATCCTAGTATTTTGATTGCTATATGCACGTGCTATTTACTAGGATTTCTCGTCTTCAGGACGAATCTCTTCAGGAGATTTCAAGAGTGACTGAATATATTATTAGCATTAATATATCATGGTTTTGTGTAAGGAGGTTCATTACGCTTCTGGCGTACAGGGGCATCAATGTTATTTGATTTCATTGGAACCTCAATTATTCATAGTCACTTCATTTATAATCAGTAATGCATTTGATAATGCATCTGGCAGATTACTTGCCGATTATTGCAAGTTTATTTTCTTTTGAACTTCTGGTTCAAGTTTGACTAGTGCGTGGGTCTAAGAACTGAAGATCTTTTACGTTCCAAGTAATTTCACAGCATTTATTTAGTGTGGTATTTTTCTCTCCCCATAATGCCGGATATAGATCTTCATCGAATGTGCAGTCAACGAAACGGGCTGTAAACTGATCCCCAGTTAAAGGCTTGAGGTATTTAAGTACTGTGGGAGATACAAAACCGATGTAAATACCGAGTTTCCTTTGTGGGCCTATAGATGTTCGCTTAGGTGGTGGTATTGGAACATACACAGCACAACCGAATGTACGCAGATGGGAAATGTTAGGTTCATTTCCACTCACAAGTTGAATAGGGGAATATTCATGATATGCAGTTGATCGGAATTGGATTAGTGATGATGCATGTAGAATAGCATGCCCCCAACATGAAACGGGTAAGTTCGATTTTTGTAGTAGCGGTCTTGCGATTAATTTGAGATGTTTAATTAATGATTCGGCTAGACCATTTTGAGTATGAACGTGAGGGACCGAATGCTCCACTTTAATTCCAAATGCCAAGCAATAATCATCAAATGCCTTAGAGGTGAATTCACAGGCATTGTCCATGCGCATGGATTTGATTAGATGATTTGGGAATTGTGATATCAACAGGATAATCTGGGCAATAAACTTTGCAAAAGCAGTATTGCGGGTGGATAGCATGGTAACATAAGTCCACCGAGTGGAGGCATCTATTAGGACCATAAAATACTGAAATGGTCCGGATGCAGGATGTATCGGTCCACAAATATCTCCTTGAATTCGTTCAAGAAATTTAAGAGATTTCGTTCTTACTTTACTACTAGAAGGTCGGATTATTAGTTTACTCATTGTGCAAGCATCACATATGTATTCATTAACAGAAGGGATTCTGTTGTGTGTTATGTTATGGCCAGATGAGTTACATAGAATCCGACGCATCATGGTTTGTTCTGGATGTTCTAACCGCTCATGTCATAGTTTGAAAGAATTTGGATCATTAAATTTTAGATTAAGGGCTATATGGAGATTTGAGGGTCTGATGTATGTGTAATACAAGCCAGACGAGAAAGATGAAAGTTTTTCGACGATGTGTTTACGACAATTTAAATAGTGAGTCATCAACAGATATTCACTATTGTCCTCAGTATTTGTTTCAATGTGATAGCCATTCTGTCGAATGTCTTTGAAACTGAGGAGGGCACGCTTTGATTGTGGAAACAATAAAGCATTTTCAATTATTAATTCGGTACCCATAGGTAGAATGATCGAGGCTCTTCCGAAGCCAACGATTTGTATGTCGTCGTCGGAAATAGTAGTGACACTTCCTTTCTTTTCAGTTAATGTTTGGAAAAATTGTCTATCTTTTAAGATAGTATGTGTAGTAGCACTATCTACTAAGCACAAAACATGAATCTCCATAAGCACACAATTGTACATTTAGATATGAGGAATGCTAAGGAGAGCCAATGTTACAGACGTTGATTGATCAGCCGCACAAGGGATCACTTAGGTCCTACTTTATCAAGAACGTATTAAATTATTTTTGTAGACAATAGTCATATGTTCACCCAAGAGGTCATCTTTGTCTATGACAAAGCCTGCTTTGAGCAGGTCGGTATGGTGTGTTCACCTTGAGGAGCCTTCCCCTTTTTGTCTTTTAGCATACGTTGATACTCCTCCACCAAATGTTTTGGTGTACGACACGAGCGAGACCAATGGTCGTCGCATCCACACTTGTGATAGACTTGTTTGTTCTGTGCACGTGAGCTCGATGGTTGATCTTGAGGTGCATTCTTTTCAGTTGTACTAGGTTGTGCATTGTTGCGACCTCTACCTCTTCCCCTACCACGGCCTCGACCGCCTCATTTCTTTTTCCACGTTTACGGTCTCTAGAGTTCCTCCGAGTAGCATGTGCCTCAGGCACAGCTTGTGAACCAACCTGTCTAGTATTGTGATTTTTCATCAACAATTGGTTGTGCTTTTCTGCAACTAAAAGTGCAGAAATGAGCTCGGAGTGTGATTGATACTCTCTGGCCTGTACTGCAGCTGGAGTACAAGATTACTAGCGTGGAAAGTGGAAAGAGTTTTTTCAATTAACTGATCATCAATTATTGTTTCTTTGCACAACTTAAGCTGAGAAACTATGCGATGTAGGGCGGAGTTGTACTCCGTTACAGACTTGAAGTCTTGGAAACGAAATGTTATTCATTCATGTCTGGCTTCGGGGAGGATCACATCGTGTTGTTGTTGGAATCGATCCTGGAGGGATTTCCACAACGTCGATGGATCTTTTTCAATGAGGTATTCGTTCTTAAGATCTTTGTGAAGATGATGTCTTAAGAAAATTAGAGCTTGTGCCATTTGGACAGTTGTAATCGAGAGAAAAACGTAAAGCGTAAAGTAAATAACACGGAGTTTGATAACCCAGTTCGTCACAGAGTGACTACGTCTGGGGGCGACCAAGCCAGGAGAGTATAAACTATCTGCCGTAAAAGTGTTTACAATATGAAGTGTGTAGAATACAAAGGGAACGATACAATATATATAAGAGTACCTAACCCTAACATCTAAGTCTTGTGGGCCTAAAGCCCACTGGACTATAATCTAATATTATGTCCATATAATATAATATATTATTTCAATATATTATAACAAAAGTAAGTGAAGTAATTTGGTATAAGAGCTGTCAATTTCATCAGGCCGGTGCAATTTAACTGATATTTAAACTGGATTGGACTCAATTTAATTTGTTCTAGCAAAATGCTTTTAAATTGGCATTAAAATTATTTACTTAACAAAAGATCATATTGGTAAGAATAAAATCACAAATTAAAATGTTCGAATCGTAACTAAGCCTAAATAATTAGGAGTTTGAAAATTCTCAAAACACCACATTTATAGCTAGGGTTGGTATACCTTTCCAAAAAAGAAAAAAAAGAAGACGATAGGGTTGGTATTATCTAAAATAGTTTTATTACGCGATTAATACAACTATATAGTAAGAATTAATATTTTTATTAAAATAATTAATACCAGTGGAATAATACATTTTAAAATAATATATAATATTTAATAATATGTAAAATGTAAGTAAGTTATATATATGATGTGAACTGAGCCTATATACAGGTCTTTCAAATGAATCAAGCATGATATTCATAAAAGCTAAGAAAATATTATGCATACTTATGTATTATTAATAATATTTATTTTTTCTCAAGTCCTTAGATCTCAAACAATTATTATTTTTCAATACATGAGTAGATTTTCTATAAGAAAGTCTCATAGTAAGATAGAAAATAAATTGTGAATGACACATTAACATTTTTTCTAAAAGAAAGTATTAATTTATACTATTTTATAAACTATTTTACCCTGAAATATTCTTACACAAATATTCTTTTTTTTTTTTAGCATAATACTCGGTGATGTTATTACTAATATTAATGGTACTAATTAATACTTCCTCCGTCCTAATATTTTTTTCCCATTTTTTTATTTTTGGACGTCCCAATTCTTTTTTTCCACCTTAAAAAGGAAATAATTTATACTCACAAAAGTCAATAAAATACACTTTTTATATTTTATTAATTAATTTTACACTAATATTTTTTATTTTTTTTTAATTCGTATGCCAAGATTTTTTTGAAAAAAAAGATCCAGGACGAACGGAGTATATACATGCATAAAAAATAACGAATATAGCTAGTCATAAATGCTGATATCCACAAAACAAATTCATGATATTAATTGATTTACACGAGTTTTATGGTGAATTCGTTGTACTATTTAACTTATATAAAGTAATACTATTGAATAAATTATTATTATTATTATTTAGCATGGATATAGAAATTGGATTGGACGGCTATCCTTCTATCTAATTTTCACAAAATAAGCTTTTTTAGGTATTTTTTGAAATTGGATGTCGATTAGGCAGCGTTCTTTATTATTCTCTTCTGCATTTTTATTGTTCGGTTTAATGATTAATCAAATGTTATTTTGTGTTTATTATAATTAGAAATATAAAAATTTCATTGATAATAAAAAATATGGGTAAATGGTATTGTAATTGTTATAAATTTTATTGACTCCAATTTTTAATATTATTAATAATTTTTTTGATATTTTTTAATTAAATGTATGATATTTTAAAATTGCTTTATAATAAATTTGTTATGAATATTTTCATATATATGTCATAATCGAGAAAGTGATGAAAAGGGCAACGACGTTATTTTTTCACATTTAGGCTAGTGTAAATGCAATTGCTATTATATGCTTGCTGCATTTACCATTTTGGAAAAGATATATATACTCCCTCCAAAAAAAAAAGTTAAATTTATTGTGTGACAGATCTTTGCATTAGGTCCTCAATACAACTCAAATGTAATATTAAAAATTATTTCTATTATTATAGAAAAATTATCTTTATTTATATTGAAAAATCAATTTAATATGGATAATTTTTCAGTGTAAATAAATATTCCCTCCGTCCCATAGGAATTTGCACACTTTCCTTATTTGGATGTCCCACAGAAATTTGCACACTACTTAAAAAGGAAACATTAATTTACGTGCACACTCACAAACCTATACACATATTTACCTATATGCCTCTGCTTTATATATAAAACATATTTTTCTTAAAAAATGTGCCGTCCCGTAGGGTGCAAATTCTTACGGGACGGAGGGAGTATAACTTTTTAATAATAATAAAAACAAATTTGAAAAAAATATATTTAAATTGATAGGTATTGGTATAAAATATATCTTCGGCATATTGGTATAAAATATATCTTTTAAATAATAATCCATCCAAAAAATACACTGTCAATTAAAAAAAAAAATTATACCAAGATATATTTTTTATACCAATAATTTATGATTTTAGGCATGTAAAAGACACTGCAATATTTTTTACCAGTTCATGGTATATCTTGGGCGTATTGGTATAAAAGTCATGCAATATCTTTTTAAAAATTGACAGGTATTGGTATAAAATATTGTATAAAAGTAGAAATTATATTTTTAAATAATAATTCATCCCAAAAGACAATGCAATATATTTTTGCACGCAGTTTTAAGAAAAATGTATAATAAATACATTTTTATAAATATTATATATGTGTTATGAGAATATATGATAACAATTTCTACTTTTAGGCATGCAAATTTTTTGTGGAATGATCAAATTAAAAAGTATGCAATGTCTTTTGAGTCGGATGGAGCAACTTATGTATACAATGAAGTGGTGCTTGCTTACCTATTTGGTTCAAGTTTTTTTGACGAGAGTGGAAATATAATTTTGTTTGTGAAAATACCACAATATACCCATTTTAAATTTTTAAAAAATTCATTTTACCCACATTTACTTTAGAAAATCTATTATATCAATTCATGGTATAAGACCTAAATACACTTATAAAATGGGTATAAGAGTTAACATATTTCATTTTATTTTTATTTAATTTTATTAATTTTATTTTTATTATATTTATTTAAAGTGGTATACTTTTATGGATACTATTAATTTTTTTTTAAATATTTAAAATTCTTTTTGAATATTTTATATTTTTTAATTTTATTTTTATATGAAAATTTTATTAATTAATCACTTATTTGGTACACACTTAATAAAAATTTAAGTTTATACATAAAATTTTATGAAGACAGTTCGCTAAAAAGTTAAAATCTTTATTTAATTTTAATGTGGGTAATGCTTTCGTGTTAATTAAATTTTAACAAATATAGTTTCAAATATAAAAATTTAAATATTTTTATAAACTATAAAATTCATTAATTTGCATTAAAATCAATTTATATATAGTAATATTCACTATACACTAAAGTAGTAAATGAGAAATACAAACAATCACATATATATGATAAAAATATTGTAATTAGTTAATTAGTTAAAATTGTATTTTTTAATATTTTATTGTATTATTTATTATTATATAGTATATACTATTTAATAATGCTTAATTGATATAAATGTTAAAATTTAATTATTTTTTAAAAGTGATAACTTTTTAATCCATAAATGATACATTTATATTAATTTAATATCATGAGACGTCTCACACTATCATACACGACTTACTCTATAAAATTACAGTGTATATTATTAGAGATTTTAAACAAGTTGCGGGATGGCGGGTGATTTGCGCAAGTTGTGTTCTCACACAAATTCGCTAAGCCTACAAGTGTATAGGATCAATGTAGCGGTAAGCTTGACCAAGTAATAAAAATATCGAACCCTAGAAAGGAAATCTAGTGCAAGGAGACAACAAAAAATGGAGTGCTACTAGACCTATGAAAGCGGTAAATTTTTTCGGGTTTTGGGCTTAAACAAAAATAAAATCAAAGTAACACAATTAAACTACCTAATTCAACCAACCAAGAAGATTAAGTGATGTGTGCTTAGAGTAATGTCAATTAAGTGAGTTCATGACCTATTGTATCTAAGCCCTAATCTCGATTCATCAAACGACCAAACTAGAGAAAAACCCTCACCAAATTAAGTAAACACAGCTCTCGCTTGTTGTCCACTCAACCTAGTGCCTAATCGTGAGTGTTCTCGACGACTTATCCCTTCTCGGTGTAATAGAAGTCACAACAATAGCATCTAATAAATCACTCAACCCAACGATATACCTAATAGAGCAAACGCAGCTCTCGCTTGTTGCCTACTCAATTAAAGTGCACAATTATAAAAGAGCAATCCACTAAAACTCAAGAAATCCAACGATTAATAATTAAATTACTCATTCCACTCAATCACACACTTAATCAAGAAAATGCAGCTCTCGCTTGTTGCTAACTTAATTAAAATACATAATCAAATAAGAACAATCATTTTAAGCCCAATTAATCCACAAATTAGGAATTCAATCATCTAACAAAACAAAATTAAAACAATCAACACAATAGAATCACTAATCTCCACTAAATATTCATCACCCAAATCACAATAAATTTAGCCAATAATTAATCTCAACAAACCAATAACAATATAAAAAAATAAACTATAAGCATTCAAAAATATCAACTCAAAGTAAATAAGTTGGAAGAATATCATCTCAATGAAATCTAATGGCTCAATCCTTGCAAGAAATTAAAAATATAGACTAAACTATAACTAATAATTGAAGAAAAATAGAAACCCTAGACTAGTGTGTAGTGTGTGTGGGGAGAGGAGCTCCCCCACAATCTTAGAGAAGAAGTATCCTACGTATGTGTTGTGTTGTTATATCCTGAATTCCTTCTCTTTATATTCCAATCATATGGACTTAGTAAGTAAAATGGATGTTGGGCTTAATCTCACACAAGATCCAAAATAAATTTTTGAATTTTCAATGCAGCACTGTTTGTGTAGAAGGGTGGTAGTTACAGTGCGAATTTTTTTGCAAACCGTGCGAATTACTTCGACATGCCCAGCACAGTTTATGCTCAAGTGTGGCACTGGCGGTGCGAATTATGGCAAATCGTGCCATTTGCTTTGAAATGCCCAGCACTGTTTGTGTTCAAGTTTGGCACTGTCAGAGCTGTGTTCCGCAAACCATGCCATAAAAAAATGACTTTTTACCTTTCATCCCTTTCTGCAAACACGGCTTCAGTTGGTCGGCGACCTTCGAGTGGGCTTGAGCTTTGCTCGGAACAGAGCTTTCAGCGGTGAGGATTTAGGTTGTTGCGAATTCCGGCAACAACTTCTCATCTCTGGCGAGGGGGCTTCGCTTCCGGTGTCTGATTTTTGCAATTTTCGGCGACAAGAGTGAATTGCGGCAGTGCAGGTTCCTTCTTCGCTATTTCGGCTCGGTGAGTGTGCTTCCATGGCTGTTGTGCTAGATTCCGGCGAACGACAGCTTGTGAAGCTGTAAATGGCATAGTGGTTTCCAGCGTACGAATTGAAATGTGGCAGTGGATTGAGAATTGTGGGGAGATGATTTTGCCACGTTTTTTTCTTTTACTCTCTTGGTCAAACCTGTGCACTGAGAGCATATATAGCAATTAGAATAGCAAATGAGCTCATTCAGGCTTTCCAATTAATCACATAAATGGGCTTACAACTTGGGCTTTTAACATAAAGAAATTAATCATGATCGTGGGCTCAATTAATTAAATGAAATATTGCCCAAATCACAATTAAATAATTAATTCATGAATTCTTCTCAAATATTCAATAAAATTGCAACACAAGTAATTTTTACAATTAAGCTCAAAAACATCAATTACGTGTAAAAAATGAAAGAAATCATATCAAAATTGACAATAAAAGCACAATAATTTCGAGCAATTTTCACACTAATCAGCGGGCTGACCCGTTTAGCCGTGAAAATTACAAAGTTAAGTTCGAGCGTATATTGTACTGTTTAAAATTGGGCATTTTTTGCCCGAGCCGTTTAGCCCGCGGGCTAAACAAGCTAGTTTGCCGATTTCACGGGCTGGCCGTTAGCCGGCTTATTTTTTTTATTTTTATTTATTAATTATTTACTTAATTATAAATTTATATTAAATTGAAAAATATAATCTACTTAATAAATTTTTATATAACAAACTTACGAAAAACGATCATGCTTATTAAATTATTAATTATTAACTTTAACTATTATTAATTATTAACCTAACTAAAATTTGTGAACAAAAGTTAACAGTGAATTTATTGTTGGTAATTTTTTTTATTTCATAGATAATTTATTTGTATTCAAATAATTACTAATATATATTTTTTACATGTTTCTACTGACGATAATGATACTAAAATGAAAGGATATTTTTTTAAAAATGAATAAAAAGTTGTTTTATTACAATATTTAAAAAAAATACAGCCAGTGATATAGTTCAAAATTTAATACACCTTCTGTCTTAGACATTAATTACACACTCAGTTGTGTGCATACAAATTAAAATATTTTTAATAAAATAATAATATATAAATAAATATGTATATATTTTTTTAATATACATATGCATTAATATTTATTTTTAAGAGTGTACTAGTAATATTAAAATATTATAATAAAACAAATGTGCAACTAATATGATGGGGGGAGGGGGGAATGGGAGGGGAATAGAGTGTGTATATTATTTATAAAGGATGCGGATATTTCCCCCTCCCTCCCCCACAATTGCATAGTTCAACTCTCTTTTCATTTTACTATCAAAAATTTATGTTCACTACTCATAATTTTTTCAATTTAACCCTTTTCATTATTTTGCAAATTCACTTCCATTAAAATATAAGAAAAAAAGTGTGCAAGACATACTTTCGGCGACGCCGACCTCTGGTACCACCACCACCGTAATCTTCAACGGACGCCCACCACCACCACAATATTTTTCAATTGATAATTTTAAGAATTTATTAATTTTAGGGTATAAAATAGTTTTATATATTGAAGGGTTTGAATGATTTTGAATGTTTTGAATTAATTTTTATTGTTGCTATTACTAATACCAAGATTGAAAATCATTCGCAAAAATTTGTCGGAAAAAATTAATTAAAAATCGCGAAAAAAGTCACTGGAGGCATTTGTTTGACTCTGGTTGTTCGAACAAATGCTATTTGTTTGAACAATTTAGTCGAACAAATAACATATGTTCGAATTATTTTTTAAATTTTTGTTCGGAAATTTTGGTGGAACAAATGCAAAATGTTCGGAAAAAATTTCCGAACAAAGTACAAATGTTTGACAATTTTTTTCCGAATATTTTTCATTTGTTCCACCAACCAATGTGGAACAAATATGTTCAAATATCTTTTAAAAATAATTCGAAAAACTAAGTATATGTGTATATGAAGAACTATTATCATCTTGTATCAAAATCATACTGGAAAAACAAAAAAAAAATTATAATTCTTTTTTAACAAAAAATCTGGCTGAAGAATAGGAGTGTCCAATTTTAGCGGGACTGATTATTTAGTCCCTTAAATAAAACACACCTTAAATGATAATTTTTTCTTTTAAATGGGGGTTGGGGGTTGGGTGTGTGTGTTTGAAGTTTTAAGGGGAGAATATCGTAGTCCATTTATAAAACCCGAGGCCCAATTGGATATGACCCGAGGCCCAATTTTGTTACACCTTGAAATGCTTCTCCATTTTGTTAAAAGAAAAAATAATCAACTTACACATGCATATCATTATTAGATATGGGAATTTATATATTGGTTAAAAAAATCGCTATATATATAAATTAATTCATAATATTTATACAAAAGTATATTTTTTTTTACACAGAAGCACATTTTTTTTCTGCACATAACCAATTTGTAACTAATACAGTATCAATTTTGCAAACCATTTTATAAGTTTCCCTATTAGATAATCATCTAACTTCGTGGTTTATAAATTTTAATCCCTACTCACTTTTAGTTTACTATAAGTGCAAAAAATTGAAAATTTGTCCGGTCCACTCTTCTTTATCCAATTTTGCAGGTAGATTGATCAATTTAAAATTGAAGAATACAGTTTGTGTAATATTTATCATATATTTAATGTTTTTTATACTTGTATTTATAAATTTGTGTCTGCATCGAATTAGAATGCATTTGAAATGAACAATAGTTCTAAGAGAAATGAAATAAAGTAAGTTTAATGTATTATTATGAAATTTATTTATAAATAAAATAATCATATTTGCAAAAATGCTATCATGGTGTATAAAATTAGAACTTACAGAAATAACATTAATTTTACATTAAATTATGCATCGCACAGGAATAATTACTAGTATTTTTTAAAGAGAGAATGAAAATAGATTTGAGGCATAAACAAAAACGAAGAGGGATAATAGATTTCGGGGACATAGAGAATATATCTTATCACGAATTTTGTGATTGGGAAGGGTTAATAAACAAATGGTTGAAACTTAATACACGTTATATAAAATTTACAGAAATATCACGTGCCCCACCCGTGGACATAAATTTATATGTCTATCGCGAATGTGATAATGACATATAAGTAAATTTAAATAATCAAATAAGATAATAGTGAATTCCCTGTTTATATGTCATTATCTCATTCGCGATAGACATATAAATTTGTGTCCACCGATGACCGCACAATCATTTAATAAGAACTTAAGTAAATTATGCATATGTAAAAAATGAATCAATATTTATCATTAAGTCTCGCAAATACATAATTAGAATATGAAAAAAAAATTGTGTGATACCATCTCATAATAAAAAGACTACTTTTGATAATTAAAAAAACATTATTGAGAAATAAAAAAATTAAAAAACTAAATCTAAACTCAAACAAAATTACAGAAGTATTTTTAATATTTTCACTTAAACTATCATTTAATATATTGATATATCTGATTAATATATTAATTCTTAGTCTCTCTTACCTATCACCAAATTTATAATATGTACACTAGCAAAGAATTAGTAGAAAAATAATATTTTATCGTGTTGCGCACAGTATTTAGTTATATCTTTACCTAATAACACGTCACTATCCTATTAAATGCATACACACATGTATATATATAAATATAATTACAGGCATTAACTAATTATAAAAGACAAAAACTTAACTGTTATGCATCTATATTATCACTGTTAAAAAATTAAGTATATTTTTATAACAGTGATAGTACATATAAATAATAGTGATAGTAATTATACGTAATAGTGATACGAGATCATGTAAACTCGAGTTTACAAGAGACCTACTCATTATAAAAATAATAAAATATAATCGTTCAAAATAAGCCATCAATATTTCTATATTCACATCTATATTCATTACACCCTCCGACTCAAACTAATTGACTAAATATGAACGGAGGAAAAGAAAGGAGCAAAATATACTTTTATTTTTCGTGCAAAATATGATAATTTAGTGGGTTGAATTATGTATTTTAATTAAAATGTCTTATTTCAAGGGTAAATTTCAGAAAAACTTGAAAAAAATATGCAAAAACCACAAATATTTTTAAATAAAATTTCATCCAAAAGCGACAAGCATTTTGAATATGTAGCCGGTAGTATTTCATTAGAAATTTTTAGATTCATATAAATAAAATCCAACTAGATCTAATATTTTGTTTCTGTAAACATTTTTTTAAGATTCATATAAATAATATCCAACTAGATCTAATATTCAATATATTATAATAATCAGTGATATCCCAAAAAGTAATCAGTATTAGTGTATTATCCCAATTGTAAAAAATACACAGTTTACCATATACTTATGTGTTTTGATAAAATTGAAATTAAAATCAAAACTAGAATTTGTGTACAAAACATAGTCTCAACTTTACCTAATATATTAAAATATCTTTTTAACATATTAATATTTCTCTAATTAACGTATTAATTCTTATAATTGTCTCTCCTACCTATCACACTAAATTTATAATATCTACAGTATTACAGTCACAAAACAAGATGTACATAAATATCATTAAACGTTTAATTAATGTAAAATTATGGATATGTAACAGAACAAATAATAAAAAAACAGTGTTCATGAGATTTATAGCAACATTATAAGGAAATTATACAAAAATAAAGAACTAAATTTTTTTATTTTTTATTTCATATTCTACCTATTTAAAAATAGTACATTATTTTTGTATCAATTTGTTACTCTATTACTAACTAATTTATGAAGTAGACTTTATTTTAAACTTATCATTAAAATATTTTAATTAATGAGCATATATCTCTGACCTGGTCCAAACCATGCAACTACTTTTGTCTTGTTTTTTTTTTTTTTTTCTTTTAAAATTCTAAACTCTAACATTTACTTATTGGATAGTGGAATAATTATAATCAAGCTCTAGCTATGTTAATTTCTAAATAAATTTGTGAAGGATTATCAAGTGACTATTAATTAATGAGTCAGGCATCTACTCTGTAATTTGAAAGAAATATACTTTTCTCAGAAAAATAAAATATAGTTGACAACGTTGAAAGGAATCTTTAATTACTAATCATTTCCTGCAAGTTTTAATTAATGTTGATTCTTTTTATTTCAAAAAAAAATAAAAATTGGTTCGGATCTTTGCTGGATTATCTTCAGTGATCGTGCTATAAACTCTGCTACAGAAGTTGTGGAAGGAAGGATTAAAATTCTTAAAGAGTGTGTTGTTTTATGGATAAACTGATCTATCCCGTCAAAACATGCATATTTTAACGGGATAGATCAGTTTATCCATAAAACAAAACACACCAAAAGAGTAAAAATAAAAATGGTGGAATACAATACCTTTTTATAGGCAAAATTTATTAAAATAGTGATGATTTCAAATTAATTTATGAAAATAAGGGAAAAAGTGAACCTTTTATGAATATAAAGCCAGTCGGTATCAGAGATACCGACTGGTGATACCGACTGGTGACGTGTAAAGTATTCTTTTTAACTTAAATTACCTGCATAGTGACACGTATCCAGTCGGTTCTACCAGAACCGACTGGAGGGGACAAGCTGACCGCCATTTTTCAGTGGGTCTCCTTGATTAGAGTGTAATCAAACATTGGACAGGGTGAATTCAGATATATGGAAGTGTTGACAAATTTATTTAATTGGAGTTTTTTTTAAATTGTGGTAGAACCGATTGGGGGAGACATTAGACTGCATATATGTATACATGTATATATATATATATATATATATTTACCAAGACACTGATGGAAGTGTTAGACCGATCTCCTCTTAATAATTTTTGTTTTCTCCTCTTTCACTATATTTATCTTCGTTTATAAGTAACACTTCATATCATTCTCTTCATTTACAGATAGTATTCCATAATATTCTTCAAAATAATTTATACAATTAGAAATATCTTCAAGCTTTTTCTAAAAAATAGGCGATGCAGTTATGTGGTGGTTTTGGAACGTGAAGGGTGGGCCTACATCTTATTGACTACTTTCAATTATTCAAAATTTATTTTTTAAAAATTATTGATTTTAATTATATATATATATATATTAAATTTAATTATACATATATTTTTATAAATTATCGACTACTTCTGTTAATTATACATATATTTTTTTAAATTATCAGTTAATTATACATATATCTTTTTTTAAATTTTACTTCTACTAATTCTACAATTTTAAGGAAAAATATCCGGGTATTATTTTTTTAAAAATGTCTAGGTATAATTCTACAAGTTAAATCTTTACTTCATTTAATTTTTTTAAATAAATAATCTTATTATTATTAAATGATTTTTCTTAAAAAAAGAAAAAGAAAAAAAAACCGTCTTTATCCATAACTCCTCCTAAATCTACTCTAATTAAACAAACTTTATATTTAATTTATTAATTTTTAATTATCTATTTTGAGATTTTCTTATACCTAAGTCATGGTAAAAGACTTAAATTCCCTAATAAAATGAGTATAAAAGGGTTAATAGCTTTGCATTTTTATTTAATTTATATAATTTTCACAGTATCAATTTGTATTAATCTAAAAATAATCAAAATAATTAAATAAAAAAATTAATTTATATTTTTTTATAAAATTTAACAATACAATAAAATTTTCTAAGGAACAAAATAACAAAATTTTAAGCAACAATCTAATTAAAAATAAAATAACAACGAATAAAAAAAATATTGGTCATTGTCGCCTACTTTCAACTATACCATGTGCTATTTTTTAAAGAATAATACCCAATATTTTTCTTAAAATTGTAGAATTAATTGAAGTAAAATTTAAAAAAATATATATGTATAATTAATTTTAGACAACATCAATTTATTCTAATTTAAATCAATTAGAATTGGTTAATTAATAAAATATTTTTAAAAGTAGTCAATAATTTTTAAAAAATAAATTTTGATTAATTGGAAGTAGTCAATAAGATGCATGCCCACCCTTTACGTTCCAAAACCACCCCATAACTGCATCGCTTATATTTTTTTTTTAAGTTTCAAAATATTTCTAATTATATAAATTGCTTTGGAGAATTTTATGGTGTAAATAAAGAAATGTGCTACTTATAAACGAAGATAAGTATAGTGAAAGAGGAGAAAACAAAAATTATGAAGAAGAGGAGAAAGAATGAGATCTTTCAGTGCCTTGGTAATATATATATATATATATATATATATATATATATATATATATAGCTATACATGTATACATATGTGCAGTCTCCCCCAACCGATTCTACCACAATTTAAAAACAATTCTAATTAAATAAATTTGCCAACACTTCCATATACCAGTTTGTCCCCTCCAGTCGGTACTACCAGTACCGACTGGAGACGTGTCACTATACAGATAATTTAAGTTAAAGAAATACTTTACACGTCACCAGTCGGTATCTCTAATACCGACTGACTTTATATTCATAAAAGATTGACTTTCTTCCCCATTTTCATAAATAAATTTCAAATCATCACCACTTTAATAAATTTGCCCCTTTTTATACGAAGAAGAATAAGTGCCTAGTAGCAAATAAGCAAAGTATGTGTTCCTCTATTCCAAGAAATAGGTCGCAGTCCTTTTCATTTGAATAAATGTGTGGTAGAACGCGTCCCCCTGTTCTAAGAAATAGGGTGTGTCCTTTCGTTTGAATAAATATGTAGCAAAACGTGCCATCATTATGTTATCAAACAATGTCACTGCCTCGAGTGTAGTGCCCGGTTACCACTAGTAGAGATGTTAAACGGGCTGTCCCTAACCCTACATGACCAGCTCTACAGGGCTCCGGGCCTAAACGGTCCCGGGCCTTAGCGGTTCATCCTTAACGGACCGCTATATGCTCGGACCTAACCCTAGCGGTCCGCGGGCTAAACGGACTACTAACGGGCTCGGGGCAGATTTTTTTTATAAATTTAAAATTTAATATAAAATAGAACTAATGATTTAATAACTAAAGTCCACACATCCATAAAGTCCACACATCCATAACATAATCCAAAAAAATTCATACAGTCATAAAATTCATACATTAACAACTAAAATTTAATAAACATCTCCAAACTCTTCAATCTTCGGTATAAGATCCTTCCTTGGACAATGATAAAATATCTTCTTTCATTTCTTCTTCATCATCATCATCTTCTGAAATCTAACTTATTTACTTATTTTCTATTTTAATCTGTAGTTAAGTTATTTGTTAATAATGAATTAGTAATTAATAAATTTTACAATTAATAAAGTTATTAATTCTATTTAGTTATTTGTTAAGTTATTTTTCTATCTAAAAATTTAATTAATAAAGTTTACAATTACGTAACACAAGTGAGGAGAAATCAGGTCAGCCCACAGCCACAGTACACAGGCCCACGGCCCACACCTCCACAGCCCACAATCACTTTTCAATTTAATTAACTTATATTATATATTAATTAATTAATTTAATTAAAAAAATTGGGCTACCGGGCCAGCTCAGTTAACCGGCGGGCTAACCGGTCCGGGCCAAAAAGGTCCGATTTTATACGGGCCGTCATATGCTCGGACCTAACCCTGTAAAAAACAGGGTTAAACGGGCCGGTCCGCCAGCCCGCGGCCCGTTTAACACCTCTAACCAATAGACCACGCATCAAGAAGAATAGAAGATAAGGTTTTCAAGTTGAGAAGAGGAGAGGAGAGGAGAAGCAAGACGAGCAGCGTCTAGAGGCATCCCGAGATCATGAAGATAGGAAGCGGCCAGAGACAGGACCGACCCTAGTAAAGGGCAGACAGCTAGAGTGAACCCAAGCAATATGGAGAGGTAGGGAGAAGGAGTTAGCGTGTGGTCCGAGGATGATAGCAAAAAGAATCTAGGTTGGCAATTACGGCAGGCTAGGCCTAACCGGTCAAGGTTTGGGAAGCGGGAAGAAGCATATATTTTCTTCAGGGGCAAGATTTAATGCGACAAGAGACCATCATGGAATGAGGGGAAAATCCTTTCGACTGAAGGGATGCGACCGGAGCAATTAGAAATTTAAGGAATGTAGTGTACTATAAAGTCACATGGTGTCATCAAATTGGCCACAAGTCTGCAACAGCCGTAAATAGGCCTTAGACTAGGTTAATTAGTCTAGTTATCATTTAATGTTTGCTTGTGAGAGAATATCTCCCACCATAAATACAACCTCTTAAATGAGGCGGTGGATTGGTATTCAACATTAAAGAGAGCAAAACAAAACATTCATTTAGAGAGAGAAAATACAAAGAGAATTCTAGCATTTATGTTTATGGTTTATTGTTCTCATTATTTTTCTTGATTGTTGGTAGTCACACACACTTCCTATCCACACACGTTCCATCCAAAGACAATAGGTAACATTGGGTAATAATATAAACACAAAAATAAAACGACACAAAGAAGGCTGATAATCCCAAAAAACTAACCTTTCAGATTTCAAGTAGCTTGCCTCTAGCTAATTGACCAACTCCAACATAAAGCTAGGAGACAATTGTTGATGAGGCAATTAGCTTAATTAGAATTAATAGAAAGAAAAAGGACTGTGACGCTAAGTCAAGAATGATCCCAGGTGATTAGCCCAGAAATCATAACTAAGCGTATTGTTCGATACACTTATCAATCAAGGAAAAACTCTTCGCCCAACAAGCTGATAGAGAAGAGACAGTGAATTAGAGATTTAATCTTATTTCTTTGTTTATCTTATTTATTCATATGATCTTTATTTTATATTTGGACATCCTATTCTGTTTTGGGCCTTATTTTACCCAGAGAACTCTAGAATTTGTATTTTCTCTTGATATTGTTAAGACATGGTTTTGATGAATTAAAATTAGGTCCGTATTCGTAAGTCGCTTGTTCTTGTTATGTTCTCGTTGCGTCACAAGCTAAAGCGTTAAGCAACGCTCATCGACCTAAAAAGTTGATTGCCCAAAAGGTATCAACACATAAGACAAGTATAGAGAAGCTCATTAAGAGATCCCACAGTTCTGCTGACTCTAGGCGAACGTCTAGTAATTAACTAATTATAGTCATAATTATCCATATAAATGGTATAATTATCCAAATTTAAAAGAATAATTGTCCTAGTAAAATGTAGATAAGTTTGATAAGTGTCACGAGAGCACTTGTCTATCACAAAATATTATTAATCAGAAGATGTTATCTCCTACTTATTTGTATCCTTTAAATACCATCTTTGTTGACTAAAAGGGTTATTCAAAAATTATAAAAAGAAGATAAGAATTCTAAAGTACTTATCACTTGCAGCAAAATATATCATAAGAATTGGTGTTCATGCCCACATACAAAAGCAATATTTTCATATTTTGTTTGATGACTTAAACTTCGTGTAATAGTCATAGTAATCACAACTTCGATATCAAGTCATCAACAAATCTGAACAAAATTTGAGATATTTCGGTTTGTGCTATATTTTACTAATATTAGATTCATATAACACTTTATATAAATTTTTATTAATAAAAAAAAGAAATACTATACCAAATACTAAATACTATTTCCGGTCACAAAAATATTTTCATTTACTTTGGACACATTTTAAAAAGATGTAGACAAAAAATGAATAATAAGGGTATTTTGTATATTTTATTATAAATTAAATGAATGTTGTGTATGCAAAATTAATATATAATATGTGAAGTAATTAAATGACAGTTGATTAATGTGAAAAAAAAGTATTGATAAAGGCAAAATAAGTGAGTTTATAATTTGCAGTGGATGAATATATTATAAAAAAGTCAGAGAGAGAAAATATATTATTAATGTCTTCATCAATATCATCTTTTATTTATTATGATCACATCGTGGGGTGACCACTTTCATTTTTTGTAATTAATTCATTTATAATCTTTCAGCTTTTTTCTAGTTGTTGGGGGCCTTGGAGTTGGGTGCATGTAAATTTCCATTTAATAAAATTAGTGACTTTTTTATTTTTTATTTTTTTTATATCCACATTTGAAAGTAAGAGTAAGTCTCCTGTGTACCAGTTACACGGTGCAGTTCTAGTTCATTTTTAAAATGTTAAACAATTTATAACTGAAAAACTAAACAGTTTATTACTGAAAAGTGTATCTTTTATAGTTTAACTTTTCAATTATAAATTGTTTAACTTTTTAAAAATGAACTTGAGTTGCACTGTGTAACTGGTGCATACAAAACTAATCCTAAAAGTAATAACCGAATATCTTCGATTTAAAATTGGCTTAGTCTTTTATGCACCAGTTACACTGTGCAATATATTCAAGTTCATTTTTAAAAAGTTACACAATATATTACTGAAAAGTTACACATGTTATTATTGAAAAGTGTATTTTTAATAGTGTAATTTTTCATTAATAATTTGTGTAACTTTTCAATAATAAATAGTGTATCTGTTTAAATATACACTTGAGTTGCATAGTGTAACTAGTGCACAAGAGATTTACTCTTTAAAATTAGGCCTGATGGCCTAATTCAAACAAAAAAAAAAATTGGCAAAAATTTATGCCGAATAACTCAAACTTGATTTTTTTTTCAATTTGTGGTCTTTGAATATCTTTAATCCAATCTCTCTTTTTTTTTTCTTTTTTCTAAACAAAGGATCATTCACTATTTTTATTAATTAAATAATAACTCGAATCCATTAATCAAGTATATAAATAACTATTTTTCTTTGTCTTCGTAAAATTATCTAACACATTTTTTTATTTACTTTTTAAATTTAGAGAATATGTTTCATACTTCACATTTGAGAGTAAAACAACTGTTTATATACAATTTTGGGTGTCCTTTACAAATACGAATATATATGCTTAATAAATTAAACATGAACTCATATCACTGTTATATGTAATTACTATCATTGTTATTTATATATACTATCACTGTTATAAAAATATACTTAATTTCTTAATAGTGATAGTGTACATACATAACAGTAACAAACACGATAAATATAAAAATTAGAGGAAAGATTGAGCCAACAATTGCATTTTAATTTATGAGTTCTATATCAATTTAATTATTGTTCTATAAAATTAAGAAAATGGGAATTCTAACATCGATTGATTACTCGAACTATAAGGGGGCACTTGGTATAAAAAAAATTCAATGATAATAGGAGTGAGATAAATGTATAATAATTGTAGTAGGCAATGAGAACAAATGAAGTATACAACATTGATTTTCCTTCTAAATAAGGTAATCATTACCTTCATTTGATTACCATCATCTCATCATATAATCATCCTCCTCAATCAATCCCTCATACCACAATCAACAACTTTTTTTTTTTGTCAATTTATTCCAAAATTGGAGCACAACACTAATGATGTAACCACCATAAATACAAACTCTCATTCAACATATATAAGGGTGAAGAAGGAAAATAAAATTTCATTCTCATTATCATTGATGAATTTGAAACAAGCGCCCCCCCTAAGATTTTTCTAAATTTTTTAGATCGAGTCTTTATGGATTGTAGACGTTTCTGATATAGTTTGTTCGTGCAGATACTTTTATTTTCCGACCAATTTCATCTTTTATTTTCATATTGAATAGGTTTCGTATGAAAATGACTCATTATAAACTTATCATGAAACTGTTTTAAAGTATTAAATATTTGATCAAGTGTATCAAAATATTCATCAGGAGTATCAAAAGTTGGGATCAGTAAAAGTTATAACAATCATTTTTAATATTGTCGATGAGATTTTTGATACACCTAATTAAATATTTAATATTTTAAATCTAATTCATGATGATAAGCTTACCGTGAATCATTCTCATGCAAAATTTTACCATTCAAATTTCATTACAATAGTATCTAATAATACTCCCTCCGTCCCACTATAAGGGGGTTTTGTTTTATATATTAGTGTGGATTAAGTTCCTAATCCTAAATAAAATTATGTTTGGTTTCTAGGATTTGAGCTCAGGATTAAATCCTGGCCCGAATTTTGAATTCAACCTAATCCTTCAACAAAGAGATAACTTAATCCCAACTATTACATCGGACTAATTTTAAGAAACAATCATAAATACCAAATACATACTATTTTAAAATTAGGATTGCAATCAATACAATCCATTGAAATTCTATCCTAGTCAATGTATCCAATTTAGGAAACCAAACACCTCTTAAGTTGCTTATTTTGTTATTTTCGTCCGTTCCACTATATGTTGCTCATTTGTTTTTTTTTTACCTTTTTTAAAAATTTTATTCACTTTTATTATTATTATTATTATTATTATTATTATTATTATTATTATTATT
>JAPKLY010000025.1:2098905-2120451 GCA_026898435.1 Prunella vulgaris
TTATTATTATTATTATTATTATTATTATTATTATTATTATTATTATTATTATTATTATTATTATTATTATTATTATCATGGAAGGAGTACATGATAAGAAATAATAATAATATTTAAGGTACCAAGAGATGTAACACATCAGTAGGTAGTAGTAGTACACTAATTAAAGATGCTGATGTACAATTATTTAGAGCAATTATTGCAAAATACAAAGATTGAAAAGTTTCATCTGTAAGACTACTCCCAGATGGAAAATTTTCATATGTAAGACTACTCCCATCGGTATATCTACCAACCGTTGCATCCATTTATTAATGAAAACAAAATTTATTAATTCAACCGGTTTCAACTTTGGCTTGACAGTCGACCAATTAATTAATTTTGGTTATCCAATCAAGTAATGACATGTATGATTATTCGATTGGTTAGTTAAATTTTATAGTTATAAAATGTATTTTGTAAATATTTTAAATAATATGTATTTAAGAATATATTAAAATTTATCATTTTCAATTCTCTATAAATAGACACCAATATTGACATATTTTGAAGCACAATATGATATCTTCTACTTTTATTATTTTTTCCCTTGAATGCTATTTTGGATCTAATTTATTCTAATTATTTTTCAAACTCTCAAAATTATTTAAGTTTTCAATCTTTTCCGAACTCTACGCATTTTAAATATACTAAATATTAATCTAAAATTATGTATAATTATTAATTAATAAAATAATTATTATTTTAAGTTATATTGGGTTGTGAATGTGAATATAAAAAAAATAAAGTTGGATTGAATTATAAGTTGTATATGTGAAGAAAAGAGAAATTATTATTTTATTTTAGGTTGGGTTGAGATGGGTTTTCGGATGACGATAATCTAAACATGAAAATATAAATAATTTAGGGGGAAAATATGTTCTTGTCCCAATTCTGATTTCTAGGATCCAATGCCACTATAATACATCAACATGGGCATGGTACATCTGCTGCTGTTTCAAATGTTTTCATTTATAAAATTAGAATAATACTATCTCCCTCCCATTATACACAACTAATTTTGTCATTTTTGTCTGTTTAGTTATATATTTTTCAATTTTTTTTTTGGATATTACTATTAAGTTTTTTATTATTATATTCATTACTTTTTATACTATTCCTTTTACGTTTTTATTTTTTCTATTATATCACTTATATTTTTTTTCATTTTTACCTTAACCCGCGTGTCCAAAACAAACAAACAATTTATACCGGGGCGCAAGGAGTACATAATAAAAACATTTCGTTTCATAAAATTTTCACTTTTTTTAGACGTCTTATGAAGACTTTCACACTTCTAAAATGCAAAACTCTTCATAAATTTACCATAATATTCACAAATTTAAATAAAATATTATTACTTTTAAATTCACGTATACATACAATACAATAAAATTTTAATTTTTATACATAAAATTTTACAAAATTACCCCCACAAAACTTGAAACATTACGAGACAGAGGAAAATTTTAAAATTCTTAAGCGAGAGACTGTTGATATAAAAATCATGATACAATTTTGAGTATATATATATATATATATATCTTGATGATATTGATATTTCAAAAACATCACTAAGTGCTGAATTTAAGAAAAAAGAATATCATGTCAAATTTGACTTCAATTGGTTATAGTTCTACTATCTAAGACCTTGAAGTCTTAAGTTCAAGACACACAGAGAAAAATTTTATTTTAATTTGTGGTGGGGTGGTGATTTCTCTCTTGCGGAGATTGAGGTGCGGTTTTGTATTGCAGTTTTATTTGGTTCCCCTTCGGCGGTGGTTGCAATTTTGTTTATAGCGAGACGAAATGATATGTTATATAATCGGTAATAAAAAGAACTATCCTAATTAATTATGTTAATATATTATTGTAATGGATTACTTTTAAAAATATAATCATGCGTAAAATAAAGTATTAAAATGTAAAATATTAAATATATCTATGATAAAAAAATTTGTACAACCGAAAGTTGATATGATTTGCAAGTTAGGCCTAGTTTGGTAAGTCTAATGGGAAAAGAGCACTAAACTATATCATTATCTCAATCAAAAAATATAGATTTTTTATGTTTGGTAGATATAATAGGATAATATTTTTTTATGTTTGGTAGATATGTATTTCTTCTTCAATCGAAATCCCAAAAACCCTCAAACCTCGATGAAGCCCAACCCCAACAGAAATCATGGCAGCAAGAACACGGCGGAGGTCCGAATATTTAAACCCTCAATTCAGTTGCAATTCAAATATTTCAATGAGCATCACACCGCCGTCTAATCAGAATCGCCACTACAAACAGATGAACAAGAGCAATAAGGGGAGTCCCACCGTTTGCTGCCGTCTTTGGCTTGCCCTAAATCTGACGTCGCTGTGATTCAATTGCAGGAGAAGAACGACGCCTTTCGAATCACACCCAGCCACCGTCGAATCGCGCCCACAACATCTCTAGCGCCTTTGCAATTCAGTCGCGCCGCCCTCGATTCTCGCAGCCGCGCAGCCAGGACCTCCTCCAGAATCCCAATTGCACATCGGTGCAGAAAGGAAGCCGTCGAGCACATCGAAACGCACAATCGGACGGTTGTGGGGCAGTAGAAGAGGCGGACTGGTTGTTTCCGGCGTCGAGCTTCAGGTCGCGACGGCGGCCGGTGTCTTCAATTGACGGCTTCAAATTCCGGCGAGAAATTCCAGCCGGTGTCTTCACGAATTCCAGCGTCATAGTAGTGGCCATGAAGGGGAATTTTCTAAGATTTCCGGCGAGAGGTTGAGTGAAGGAGATTAGATAAAAATTCATGAAAGTTATCTGAGGGGTGAGGGTGCGATATGGTTTATGGATGTGAAAATTTTTTCAAGTCAAATTGTAGAGAACTGGATGTAAAGTGCGGTCAGCTCCAAAAATATTTGGGCAATTTAAAAAACGTTTCTTGTCTACCAAACGTTAGAAAAGCCCCGAAATCTTTTTTTTTCCAGGGTTTTTTTTAACCTACCAAACGCGCCCTTATATACAAATCAAACAAGTGCAGTACATCCATGATCCACACAAGACTAATTAAAAGGAAAAAAATGAGATTATAATTTTCAATTATTGTACTTTCACGTACTATTAATCTCAAATAATCTGTGTTCTTTTTAAAGGAAATAATTTGTCTATTTATTATCTAAAGGCAATTTTTTATTAATTAAGTGAGTCATCATACACGTTTCTTAATTTTTTTTCCCTTTAATTAAATATATCTCATCTGTAAAGAAAGAAGATGGACACGTTCAAATATGACAAAAAAATTTAAGTGGACCCGACACGGACTTATTTAAATCAAGTTGACCCATTTTAAAATTTTGTATGAAATTAGTTCATGATAAGCAATTTTTAAGTACTAAATATTTAATCATGTGTATCAAAAGTAGAAGTTAATTAAATTTATATATTGATTTTAATTTTTGATACATCTGATGCATATTTTGATACAATTGACCAAATAATTTCATGATAAGTTTATCATGAACTATTTTCACACAATACATACTCAATATAATTATATATGGAGAGAGTTTCTCTTTTACTATTGTATGTAATAAGATACAAATAAGTTTTTACAATAAAACTGAGGGGTCACTTGGTTTGAAAAATCTTCAATAGTAATGGCAATGAGGATATACACATAGTAATTATTGTATGTAATAAATGATGAAATGAGATACATAACATTATTTTTTCTTCTAAATAAGATAATCACCCGCATTTGATTAACTTAATATCATGTTATAATAATTTTTCTCAATCAATCCTCATACCACAACCAATAACTTTTCTTTTTGTTAATATTTTTTTAAAATTGGAGCACAACAGTAATGATGTAACCACCATGCAAATTCTCACTCAACAACTATAAGGGTAAAGAAGGAAAATGAAATTTCATTCCTATTACCATTGAAAAATTTAAAACAAACGTTCCCAAATTAGTATCATTGGCGAATTAATTAGGAATTGATCTTTTGGGGCTGTAATTAGAATTTTAAGACTATAATATTACAACATGATATATATATATATATACTCTCTCTGTCCACGAAATTTATGCTCACATTTTTGCACGTGGTTTAATGCAATATGTCGGAAGGTATTATGAGATATTGTGAGGTCCGTTTTGAGTAAATAAAGTATTTATTGAAAGTACATATGATATATTTTACATAAATATTCTCTTTATTCAAAACGGACCTCACAATATCCCGTAATACCCTCCGATATATTGCATTAAACCACGTACAAAAATGTGAGCATAAATTTCGTGGACGGAGGTAGTATATAGTATGTAACACCATGGAAGTCATGTACATCTTTTAACTTTACCATTTACCTTTGCCAAAAAAATGGCCGTTGTTTTCACTATTTTTTAAATGAAAATAATAAATATTATTTAAAACTATATTTGAATAATACGGTACATATAATGCATATGAAGCCTACTCGAGTATGAGTATATAGATAAATAGTATTGATAATATATAAGTATAGGGGCATTTGCACATTGATTCAAAAAATAATTATATTTACAAATTGGTTTACAATTTTGCATGGAAGTATAATTTTTTTCTTGAATAATATTTTTTTTTGCACAACATCAATTTATAATTAGTGTCAATTATGAATCATTTTGTAAATTTTCCATAAGTGGGTGTATAATAGATATGCATTGTAGTATACATGTTATGTGTCATTTAGATTTGAGTTCTGATAACTTGTCTATAATAAAAAATTTATATCATTAGAAATACTTATTGATACCTTTAAATGTCTTATCGATATGATAATATTTCGGAAGATGCTCAAGCAACAGTTGACAACTAAATGTTTTTTTTATCACACAAAGCAGAATATTATTAACATTAAAAGAAAGAGTACCAATGATACTCAAAAGAGTTCAAACTTTACAACTTAACACTTTAAAATTATTTTTGAATTTGCTAATCAATCAAAATAGAAAAAATTAGAGCATTTCAAACTTTTAACAAAAAATCAACTCCAAAGTCTATCTTTATTTTCATTCACCGCATTCTTCTTTGAGAAAGGAATGTTATTAGAAATGAGTGAATTCCCATCTTTTCATAACATCCACCCTATGCACGACCAAATAGTTATTACCATGAAGCCACCAAACTTTCCTCTAAAATAACTAAAGATAATCTATTTAGAAGAAATATTATTCTGGAGCATAAGGTTTCCCCTCTTTTTTCTTCTTCTTATCGAATATAAGATTGCTCAACGAGTGTGATCTATGTGCAATAAGTGGTCTAGTATTTCTATAGTCACACATAAAAATTCAATCACATTAGTGGTCTAGTATTTCTATAGTCACACATAGGGGTGGATGATACTGCATACAGAAAATTTTTTCATCATACCGTTACCGTACCGAAATTTTCGATATAAAAAATTATCATTACCGTTGTCATACCGAAAATTTCGGTATACCGAATTTCGACACTGAAAAAAATCATACCGTTTTAATACTGAAAATTTCGGTATGACAACGGTATACCGAAATTTTTGGTATACCGAAAATTTTGTTTTTTTCGGTATACTGTGATATACCGAAATATTTTTGGTATACCGAAATATTTTCAATATGAAATTTTCGTTATATCGAGATATACCGAAATATTTTCGGTATATCGCGGTATACCGAAATTTCTATATTTATATACCGTTAACGTATCAAAATTTTCGATACGATACCATACCATACCGAAAATTTCGATATACCAAAATTTTCGATAAATTCGATATTTCCTCCACCCATAATCACACATAAAAATTCGATCATTCACTTTTTTCAAAACGAAGAAGTACTTGAAGATATTAAATTATTGTATTTTTTGGTATATTTGAAAAGAAAGGAATGCTTTCGTGTTCGAGAATGTACTGCCGGACCCTACGAAATTTACTGGAAAAATTAATGCGAAAGTTTGACCTTGGCTTTTCACCAAGATGAATTAGTTCGCAGTGCATTGCTTAGGTTATACTCCCCTCTATCCCGTATGAATTTGCACACTTTCTTTATTTGGATGTCCCACACAAATTTGCACACTACTAAAAAAGAAAGTTTTGATTTACGTACACACTCACAAATTTTTACACATATTTACCCATATACCACTACTTTATATATAAAACTATTTTTTCTTAAAAAATGTGCCGTCCCGTAGGGTGCAAATTCCTACGGGACGGAGGGAGTAACTTTCTTGTCCTCCAAATTTTTATGAAATTTTCTTTTTCAAATAAAATTAATAATATTTTGCACTATAATTTAATTTACAAATCTAATGATATTATTAATGAATGATATTGATAAATATATATAATAATGTTAATTTTTTACTATGAATTTTGTTTATAAAATAATGAGTAGATTTAGTGTGAAAGTCATAAAGTGGATCACACTATGAACCACTTTTCAATAAGTCCATAAAAATAAATTTAAACTTATGACCATATTCAACATCGCAAGTCCAATATATATTTGGTGCATGATGCACTCATTTAAAAGTTAAGATTATTTTTGTTAAAAATGTGATTGATTATACTGAAAAGTTTACACAATTATCATTTTTAGTATATTCAACCTACATTTTTTCAGTATAATGAACTCATATTTTTCAGTGTAAACAGTTTCAACCGTTAAATAAATACACTGAACATAAGGTGCACATAAAAGTTACTCTCTTCAAATTACCTAGTTTTTAGATTTCATTTTTTAATCATTTTCATTACCAAATAGTCCAAGATGCAAAAATGTATATTATTATTTACAATCTATAAAAATTTATAGGATAATTGCAAACCAATTAAAATTATGAAAATAATTATGGGAAGATATGGAATACGAAAAGATTGAAAATTATCAGTTTATAAGGCATTATTGACAAAATTTTATATTTATAATTTGTTGTTTAATTTTAATACGTCATTCATTTAAAGAGAGAGGATATTACATATAACTGTGTGAAAGAATTCAAAAAATAAAAATCATATATAATGAAAAATAAAAAGTAAAATAAATGAATTGATATTGGATACTCCTAATTAACTTTTAACACTCGTGATAAGATATATAATACTCCTAATTAATTTTTAAACACTCGTGATCATAAATTTTATTAATTTTAACTTTTAACACTCGTGATAAGATATTTGATACTCCTAATTAATATATATTAAGATTATTTCATAATAAACTTATATCAATTATTTGTAAATGAAAACCTACACCTTAATTAATTTAATACCCATTAGCTTTCACATGTAGAATCTGATTCTTATGAGCTGGAAGTTAAAGTGGATTATATTTATTTCAAAAGGTTATCTGTATTTAAAGAGATATGGCTACTTTTGATTATTAAAATGCATAATATTAATTGATTTACATTTTTTTTTAGCTTCAATGTAGCCGCTAGACACAGTCAATACAAAGTGTGTTTTGTAACTCTCCCCACCTTATGAAATTGATATTTGTTGATTTTTATAGTAAAATTAAAGGAGTTAAACGTTTAAAAATAAAACAATTTTAGATTAAATTGAAAAAGTAACTAATCTTGTATGCACCAAGTGCACCGTGCAATTCAAGTATATTTTTAAAAAGTTACATTGAAAAATATATCTTTAAAATGCACTTCAGTAATAATATGTGTAACTTTTCAGTAATATTTTATGTAATTTTTAAAAAATACACTTGAGTTGCATGTCTTCCGACATATTGCATTAAATCATGTACAAATATCTGAGAGTATTTTTCGTGGACGAAGTCTCCGTACACTCATATCTCCAAGTCAACCTTATATCTTCCTCCTATTCGTTCCCAAAAGGAATCGAACCCGAGTCACTCACTCAAGTGAGGAGCGGTGCTCACCTGGTTAATTTCTCTTGTATATATATTATACACAATTGACTATTAAACATGAGGAGAAACGGTTGAATGAAATTGTTAGAATTCTTATTATTTAATTAGGTCTCTATAAGCATCATGCGACATGAGATTAAATAAGTATCTAATGAACAGAAACACCACGAGGATAATTCCAAAATATAAATGAAAGGGGAGAAGACTTTTAAATAGTTGACATGGCTGCTAGAGAGGCCAGATTTCAATTCGTACAAATAAGACTCAGGTAATCAAGAGTGATGTTAATTAACTTTCATAATAAAATTAGGGTGCTTTACATATTAGTTCAAAAAATTCACTATATTTACAAATTGATTCATAAAAATTTACACGGAAGTATTTTTTTTTTTTTTTTTCACATAAACCATTTTGTAATTTGTGCGAATTTGTTGAACTAATTTTTACTTTTCTCATAAAATTAAAAAGTGGTGAGTATTTTAAAATAAAGTAATTTTAAAAATTAAGAATTTGGAAAATAAAATAAAAGTACATAATTAATATAATTCATAAAAATGTGTATTATTTTCCTAATAACATTAATTAATTAATTAATTTTTAGAAAATAAATGCTGTTATCTCTCTTCTGAGCCGAAACAATCATAACTTCATATGAAAGAAGACGAAAATTAAATTGTTCATTAATTATTTACAATATTATAATAATTTCCTTTTAATAAATCCTTACTATAATATTGTTATTAACTTTTACAAATAAAATCATCCCAGCACTCTAACTATACTTTTAAATCTTATCAAAATTATTCAAATTTAACAATTTTTTCTTGGTAATTCAGCTTTCAAGCAGGCACGAGCAAAATTTGTTCGGAAGCTCATCCTGTGAAAAATTGTTACATTGATTTTTTTTAAAATAAAATCTCGTGTACCATTCAATTTATACGGAAAAATCACATATGTTATTACTTAATTTTTTTTAAAAAAATAATATGAACTATTTAATTAAAAAAATAACCCTAAGAATTGCACGACACTAATTTAAATATGCAAAATTAAAAGTATTCAAAAACTTAATAAGAATGTAGTTTGCGAGGATTATTGTATGAAATTAAGCCAATTTTATACAAATAATTGAGCATTTACTAATAAAAAATTATGGCTACATAAAAAAAATGTGGTTGGTAATGGCACATTACTTGCCAGTATTATTTTATTGAGGACCTATGATATACTGCCAGCTCAAGAGCTGAACTCAGATAGGGATTTCTATTTTTTTAAAGAAACTTCCAAGTAGTGAGACCATTTTTATAAAGGTAACGCAAAACTACTGGCTACATTTATATTAAAAAAATAAAATCGAATCTTATTTATGATCGCCTGTCTCTATCATATACTTATTTATTTTTTATTTCATCAATTTATGTTATAGGTACAATATGACTCATTACTGTACACGTGAAATTTCTTTGACGAAAATGCCAAGAAAAATATTTGTCTTAAAAAAAATTCAATCCTATTTTGTTTAAAATTATTAAAAATGGTGTAGGACATATATTACTTTTGAAATGGTGACAGAAAATCGGCCACACACAGTATTAAGTGCATGTTTGCAATCTCTAGTAGAATTAAAAAAGTGATATTGAGTAATTTTACTAGCAAAATGAAAAATAAGGAGTATTTTAAATTTAAGTGATTTTGAAAAATTATTAAGAAAAATGTGTTTACAAAAGAAGTGCTTCTAAAAAAAAAATATTGGGTATCATTTTATTGGGGAATGTTTAAAAGTGCTTAACTAGAAGTTAAAAGCTAAAAATTATTGTTTGATCAAAAGTAATAATAAGCACTTAAAATAGTTGTTGAAAACATGTTTTAAGTGTTTCTTTTTTAAAAATAAGCATTTTATTTTTTATGTTGAGTTTGCAAACAAACACTAAAATGAGTCCAACAAATGATCTTAAGATCTAAAAACCATTAGTACATTATAAAATGAAAAAGAAAAAAACTTTAAAAATATCGAAATAACATAGAAATATCATGAAATTTATAAATATGTACAAATATTTCATTTGATATACTACACCCTCTGTCTCATAGAAATTTGCAAGGGGAGGAATACATATTAAAAAAAGAGTAAATCTAATGTATACCAAGTACACGGTACACCCATTCAACAGTTGAACAATTTATACTGAAAAGTCAATGTTGTAAAATTTTCAGTATATTAACTCACAACATTTCAATATATAAACTCACAACTTTTCAGTATAAACAATTTTAACTGTTAAGCGAGTGCACCGTACACCAGTTATATATGAGATATTCCCTTAAAAAAAAAGAATAAAATCGTAAAAAATAATAATATATTGTATAAATATGTAAATATTGTGAGAATGAAATTTATGAAAAAATTTCGTCTTTTAGGTCTGTGAATTCTTGTGGAATAAAAGAAAATCTACTATTTTTTGTGGGACGGAGCCAGTACGTAATTCGTGTATCCGGGATCATAACAAAACCCAAACTAAATTCAGTTTTAAATAACAATTAGTTACAATAAATGTATGATTCACCTAATTGTACCTTTGCTGTCTTAAAGTGTACATTTTAACAGTTGTATTTATTTATTTTTCAAACCATAAAATTCTTTTTGTAAATTAAAAATGTCGATGGTAATTCTTTTCCATCTTCTTTCATGAAATTGTTTTGGTGATATAGAAATTTCGATGGTAAAATTTTCATCTTCTTTCTTCCATGTGCAGTTTTCAAGAAGCACCATTTTGGCGCTCATAAAAAAAAAAAAAAAAAAGGTGTTGGTTCATTTGACAAAAAGTATAAAATATCAACTCATATAATAAAGTTTTATATAGAAAATGTAACAAAAATATTCATCCATGGACTGATATTTGTTTCAAACTTCTCTATCAAAAGAGTACATTGTGAAAACTCTTATTAACACAAATTCTCCCTTTTAAACAAGTTTCATAATACAAAGCTTACAAGCATTCACTATTTAGATACTCTCACTATTCCAGAAAAATTTGCATACTTTTTTTATTTGGACGCTCCGCACAAATTTATACACTATTAAAAAAAGAAACATTGATTTACGCGCACATTCACAAACTTATACATATATTTATCCATATGCCACTACTTTATATATAAAACACATTTTCCTTAAAAAATGTGTCGTCTCGTAGGGGGTACTAGGGGATCATTAGACATCCCTCCTATTTCAATATTTTATATTATACTCCCTCCGTCTCGTAGGAATTTGCACTCTACGGGACGACACATTTTTTAAGAAAAAATAGTTTTATATATAAAGTAGTGGTATATGGGTAAATATGAGTAAAGTTTTGTGAGTGTGCACGTGAATCAATGCTTCCTTTTTTAATAGTGTGCAAATTTGTGTGGGACGTCCAAATAAGGAAAGTGTGCAAATTCCTGCGGGACAGAGGGAGTACATATATATATATATATTAAAAATTTAAAATATTAGTATGTAACAAAAAATAGAGAGAAACTTAACTCTAAATTCCATTTATCTTTAATCATTTGGGGAAATATATTTATAAATAAAAGAAATACAACTTTTATGCAATGATTAACACATTTAGTTATTCTAAATTTCACTTCTTGCAGTATCATCTCACAAACCTTCAAATCCCCCCCTTCCCCCCCCCCCCCCTTTCTTTAATAAAGGGCACGTTTGAACATGCTCCCCTACAGTCACTCACCCAAGCAAGGGATGAATGTCCCTCTCACTTTCTTCAATTATTAATTACTCCCAAATTATGCCTTAACTACCCGTGAAGGAACGACTTTACCCTTAATTGATCCATTAATTCCCCAACTCCCCTCTCATTTTCACACACAATAATTCATAGCTGTCGACTAATTCAGCCCACGTTAATCAGGTTCTCACTAACTCTATATAACCCCCCCTTCCCGCTCTCTCTCTCTCTCTCTACATCCTCATTTTTTTTCATTTTGATTTTATTGAGTCTGAAATTTTAATGGGGATTTTTCCACCATGTCAATCATCAGAGATGATAGAGAAACTATTGACGACTGTTTGTGGGAAGACCAAGGAAGACCCCCTGCTTGAGCAGAGGAGGGTCAAAGGGACTGTGGTGCTGAAGAAGAAGAATACTTTGGATGTTACTTGTGTGGGGGCTGCCATTCTTGATCGGTTTTATGAGGTGTTTGGTAAAGGCGTCTCCTTTCAGCTCATCAGTGCTCACAATTCCGAACCGGGTTAGTTCATCTTCTCTCCTCGAGACGAACCGGGTTCGAAAAATGAGTGGGCGTTGATTCGTGTTAGTGCCTGTTTGCAAGTACTATAAAACAGCTTCTCAGAGTACTTATTTTCAAAAGCCTGAGAGATAATTTTGAAAAAAATACTTCTAGATTCTGTTTTTAGTGTTTCAAAACAGGTACTTAGCGTGATGATTCGTCGTCTCGCTTTAACAAAGTAATGTGTGTGTAGTTAAATATGTTTCTTTGACAGAAAAATAAAATAAGGAAAGAGGCAGTGGATGTAGTTTTTTTTAAATGAGGAATCCAAGACAGAGGTGGTTAGTAATTAGCACGAATAATTAGAAGAATGATTAGTGTGGTCTCGGGGAGAGAGGCTGTCCTTACTAAGAAAAGAATTAAAACAATGCTTGGAGCTAAATAGAGGAAAGTTAGACAAAATTAGGCACTTATGTTCTCTAAATATATCCATAATTTTGGGCTAAAATTTAGCTTAAAACGATCAAGCTTTTTTAAATTAAAATTGGACAGAGACAAAAAAACTTTTCAACTCGAACTTAGTTCTTTAAATTAAGAGAATAGACTGGGCATTAATTCTCCACAACTACTGTTACTGATTCCTAGTAATGAAAAGAGTCGTTTTTCATAGATCTAAGATGCGTTAGCTAATTTTATTCACAACTTTTTGTAGAATATATGCAATCAATATTTTAAATAAGGATTCTAAATTACGTGAGTATTTGTAATCTCTACTTTATAAGTATAATTAATTAAAAAAAATCAATTCCACAATATTTACAAAGTACTTTTTCAATTATTTAAAATTAATTCTGTACAGCAAATTTCACCTACTTTTGGATTATCTTTAGAGTCCATTCTGGAAAAACTACCCTGTAAATATTTCACTATTAAGAAAAGTAACTTATTTTTAAACACATTCTTTTCTCAATTTAATCTAAAATTATTTTATTTTCAAACATTCAACACTTTTGATTTTACTGTAAAACTAAATTAATATCACTTTTCAACTGTGTGTAGAGTTTTAAAACACACTACACATAACACATGACATCACCCCGTTTTGTATAATCGAGTTACGGGTGAAAATTACGATTATTGTGTTTTAAAATTATCATGCTTAATGTTCTTATGTTTTTTCTTGTTGCATGACTAAACATGAATTTGGATCCCCTTCTGTACAAAAAGGTCATGTACAGCAGGGGGACCGATAGATCAAATACATATACAGGAGGGTCCCGAACAAATGTGTTTGGTCCATCGATCCCCTCTTGCACAAGACCCTCTTGTGCGGAGAAGCCAAATCCAGTTAAACGCAATGTACCTAATGAAAATTAATTGATGGTTATAATCTAGTTACGTGAACCTTTTAGCATTTCTTGTAAACTAAGAAAACATTCTACCAGACAATGTGAACAGAGGGAAACTGGGAAAAGAAGCTTACTTGGAGGATTGGGTGTCGAAATTCACTTCACTCAGTGCCGAACATGATGCCTCGTTCGACGTCACGTTCAACTGGGACGAATCCGTGGGGCTTCCGGGCGCTTTCATCGTCCGAAACTATCACCACAGTCAGTTCTACCTCAAAACAGTCACCTTACAAGATGTTCCTGGACATGGAAATGTTCATTTCGACTGCAATTCTTGGATTTATCCAGCACATCGATACAAGTATGATCGTGTCTTCTTCTCAAACAAGGTATTCATTTCAACATTATAGAAATCACTCCAGGATACTATGATTTTAAGGACTGAAAAGTTTTCTTGATTGTATCAGACATACCTCCAGGGCGATACGCCACAGCCTCTACAGTTTTATCGCGAACAAGAGCTCGTAAATCTTCGAGGAAATGGCTCGGGGATGCTGCAAGAGTGGGATAGAGTGTATGATTATGCATATTACAATGACTTGGGAAGTCCAGAAAAGCGAAAAGGCCATGATCGACCTTCGCTAGGTGGGCCGGACCATCCGTATCCTCGTAGAGTACGGACCGGTCGCAAACCGAACAAAGAAGGTAAGGCGTGCCAATAGTTCTACTCACACGCATGTTTCAATTTATCTGTCGTTTTAAATTTTTCTAAGAGATTTTAAGTTTTTTTTCAACCTTGCCCTTACTTTTTTGTGATCAATGATGATTCATTGATAATTTGTAAAGGGATATTGCATTCATTATACAAATAACTACAAGTATTATATAGACTTTCTTAATATATATAAAACACAGCAAAACAGTAGTTAAATAGGGACGAGGAATTATACTCTATCAATAGGCAGTCTCTGATCCAATGCAATAAGTACTAAGTTATATGACTTGATTTGCAGATCCCAGCACGGAAAGCCGACTCTTTCTTTTGAGCTTAAAAACGTACGTCCCACGGGATGAAAAGTTCAATCATGTCAAATTCTCGGACTTCATTGGTTATTCTCTTAAGTCCCTAGGACAAGTAATTCTTCCAGAGATGAAAGCTGTATTTGACAAAACGATAAATGAGTTTGACTCGTTAAACGACGTGCTGAAACTATATGAAGGATCCGTTAAGCTGCCCGAGGGTCACAAACATAAAGTCAATGAATGTGTTCCTCTGGAGCTAATCAGGGAACTTAAACGCTCAGATGGCGAACAAGCTTTTAATTTCCCCATTCCTGATGTAATTGCAAGTAAGATATGAAGGCATATTGGGATAGAAATATGCTCAAATTGATATTGAAACGAATTATGACTGATAATTAATCTGTGTGCAGAGGATGAAACGGCCTGGAGAACAGACGAAGAGTTTGGACGAGAAATGTTAGCTGGAGTGAACCCTGTTATCATTCGACGCCTTCAGGAGTTTCCGCCAACGAGCAATCTAGACCAATCAAAATATGGCAATCAAGATAGTACTATCACGAGGGAGCATGTTGAGAAAAACATGAATGGTTTAACAGTAGATGAAGTAATATTCCGTCTCTAACATTGTTATTTTTTTCCTGAATTTGCATGATCTAAATCGAGACTAATTGGTGCTACTAAAAACAGGCCATTGAAAGTAACAAGATGTACATATTAGATCATCATGATGCACTGATGACATACCTGAGACGGATCAACACAACGAACACGAAAACTTATGCCAGCAGAACGATCCTTCTACTCCAAGACGACGGGACGTTGAAGCCACTGGCGATTGAGTTAAGCTTGCCTCATCAAGATGGAGACGAACACGGAGCAATAAGTGAAGTTTTTACGCCATCTGATCAAGGAGTTGAGAAACATATATGGCAATTAGCGAAAGCATATGTTGCAGTAAATGATTCTGGCTATCATCAGCTCATAAGCCACTGGTATGAAAAATCAACTAACACATGATGATGATATACATATACATGTATATATGTCTTTATACAACAATGCAGCTAAATATGTCTGTATTTTTTAATTCAGGTTGAACACTCATGCAGTCATGGAGCCATTCATAATCTCGACGAATAGACAGCTGAGTGTGCTTCACCCGATATACAAGCTTCTGAAACCTCATTTCAGAGATACACTTCACATAAATGCTCTGGCTCGGCAGATTCTCATCAATGCTGGGGGAGTACTTGAGAGAACCGTCTTCCCAGGTAGATACGCCTTGGAAATGTCGTCTGCTATTTATAGAAACTGGAATTTCACAGAGCATGCACTTCCCGAAGATCTTATTAAAAGGTTCGTTACAAATTGATATTGGATTAACATGAGGGTGAGACTATTCACATCCCAACTTGGTCAAGCATACTAATTTTTTTTTAAATGCCATTAATGACTTTATATTAAGAAGATGTTTGTATGCCTTATAAAGGTTATAGTTTTCATTTGAAACCTGTCTTTTCTTTCTTAAATTTCGATCTTGAAATTGGTAAACACTCATAGATTGATTTGATGATTTCCTTAATTTTCAAGATCCAAAATTAGAGGGAAAACAAGCTTAAGATGAAAGACATAAAACCCTTTGAGGTGTAAATAGCCACACTGTTAACACAACTGAACTTAACTCATTCCCTTCACTGCAGAGGAATGGCAGTTCGTGACCCAAATCAGCCCCACGGCCTCAGGCTCCTAATCGAGGACTACCCTTTCGCCGTTGACGGACTAGAAATTTGGTCAGCAATCGAAGCCTGGGTCAAGGAATATTGCTCTTTCTATTACCCAACAGACGATAAGGTCAACAAAGACACCGAGCTTCAAAAATGGTGGAACGAGATTCGTGAAGAAGGACACGGGGACTTGAAAAACGAGCCATGGTGGCCTAGAATGGAGACGCAAGCCGATGTCATCAAATCATGCACAACAATCATATGGGTGGCATCTGCCCTCCATGCAGCTGTGAACTTCGGGCAGTATCCTTATGCTGGATATCTTCCAAACCGGCCCACTGTGAGCCGGAGATTCATGCCTAAACCCGGAACCCCCGAGTATGATGAGCTGGAGAAGAACCCCGATTTGGCCTTGTTGAAAACTATAACTGCTCAGTTCCAAACTCTCTTAGGTGTTTCTCTTATTGAAATATTATCAAGGCATTCTACAGATGAGATTTATCTTGGGCAGAGAGACACTCCTAACTGGACTACAGATGATTATGTGCTCGAGGCTTTTAACCGATTCAGTGAGGCATTGATTGGGATCGAGACGAGGATAACGCGTAGGAATGGGAATGAGGCATTGAGAAACAGGTCTGGGCCAGTTAAGATGGAGTATAATTTGCTGTATCCCAACACCTCGGACTTCAGTCGAGTGGGAGGGCTCACAGGGAAGGGAATTCCCAACAGTATCTCGATCTGAAGTCGAGCTAAAGCACAAGATATTAGCAAGTTTTTGAGTGGTGAATTGTTTATAACAGGTAGGCAGATTATAGAGTTTGGTTTGTTTGATTCATTATGTAATAGCTGAATACCTGTTGTGTTGCTGTTTGCACATTCTTCATACCACGGAGATTAAATAAAGAATTTGTTTTGTGATAGAATTCCTCGTCAAGAAAAAAACTTGTGAAAACCTGAGTTCACTCAGGTTTATCAATTATCACTTTCATGTGTATATACTATTACTATTATGCATATATATACACTATCACTGTTTAAAAAATCAAGAATATTTTTACAACAGTAACGGTATGTACGAGTAATAATAATAGTGATTATACGTAATAGTTATACGAGTTCACGTGAAATTGAATCCACAAACTAATCATATCCATGATATCATCAGAAAAAAAAAAAAAAAAAAAAAAGAATGAAATCACATGATGAAAGCGATTCTCCTACCTAAAAACTGAATCTCTTCATCAGATTCAGCTTCAGATCTAGATAATCATCGTCTCGTCTAAAAGTCCGAACAGAGAGGGGTTCATGTATCATAAAATGAATTCACAATTCACAAAACGAGTTTCTGATCGAAAATCAGAAAAACTACAATTGAATTTTCCAACCCTTCTCACACTCTCATGTGGATCACCAAATACAAAATCGTACAAATTGGCCTCTGTAAAAGACGAAAGTATCCAGGCAGGAATTCTAAATCTCAATATTGTTTTGTCTAAAATTCCTCAACCAGAAATTCAAAATCAAGCACTGAGGGGTAATTGTGAAATAAACACAAGCAATTGAAATTGAGAGCCGGAAAACTTACAGGATGGTGATTGAGGCGCAGCAGAAATGGTGAAACTTCGATTTGGTCATCTGAAACTTTTCTTTTGAATGCTGAAACAAAATATATATTTTTGCGTATATTTTTGAAATTTTGTTTAATAATGGAAGTCTTTTGGAATGCCGAAATTCGGCGGCGGATGCCACGTGTTAACTAACACGTAAAGTGATTGACCGGCACGAAATTCGTCGACTTATTTCCTTCGGAAAGCAGTAATGATACTCGGGCATGGTTTCCAAACTCTCCTTTATTAATACAATTGATTTTTTAAAAAATAAATAAATAAATTAGAGGTAATTTGAGGGCAAATTTATTAAAATGGGGTCGTTTTTTAAACAAATGGTCAAAGTAGGGATAAAATCTGAGGAGTTATGAATATAAAATCAGTCGGTACCAGGTACCGACTGGTGTGGTGTTGCCCAAATTTGACCGACATGATGTGATACCTTCACAAGACCTGACACTACTGCATTATATATGTAAATCAAATCACTATACAACTCACCTCTATTGCTTATTTTCTTTCACATTTTAAAGAACAAATAAATTTGTCATAACTTCTTTTACAAAATATATACAATTTTACAAATTAATATTTTAAAATTTAAATTAAGTTAATGTGCCAAAGATTCAATTAATAATGCATTTGTGGCCTGTGGGACCCATACCACTATTTAAGAACTTTTAAAAATTATCGGTAATAATGTTGTGTAAATTAATCCATTAATTAATGGAAGGAAAAAATTTTATTTTGTAAATAGTCATTGACTGATTGACAAATGAATTTCACTTTTAACTTTTAAAGCTAGAGCGATGTATTATTTCTTTGTTTAACCAATTAAAAAATTTGATACATATGTATGACATATATATATATATATAAAATAAAATAATTTATTTATATCAACTCTAAATATATATAAATATATTTTGTAAAAATTACAAAATGGTTCATAAAATTGACACTAATTACAAATTGGTTCTATATAGAAAAAAAATATGCATCTGTGCAGGAAAAAAATATACTTCTGTGCAAATATTGTAAATCAATTTGAAAATATTTTTGAATGATTTACATATAGGTTCAAGAAAGTCACTATATTTACAAATAGGTTCAAAATATTTGCACAGAAGCACATTTTTTTTCTGCACAGAAACACTTTTTTTTCTGCACACCACCTATTTGTAAATATAGTGACTTTTTTGAACCTATATGTAAGTCACCCAATATTTTTTTTAACCAATATGCAAATATTTATGTTTTTTTATATACATAATATATATTTTTTAAATATAAAAATTATATATATATATATATATATAAATTATAAAAGCTCATGCAAAATTAATAATTTAAAATTATATAACTATAATCTTCCCCATCCCAAAATAGACCTCACATTTTTTTTAAAAAATTTGTGAGGAGAATTTCAAAATAATATGAAAAATATATGTCACATGCTTTACTTTTTCTTTTCTTTTTTTAATTTATAACAGAAATTTTAAAAAGTGTGAAGTATATTTAGAGATAGAGAGAGTATGATTTTAAAAATGCATTAAAAATTAAGATTATATATGTGAATATTTTTTTTCTTCTATAAAAAGTATATTTTTCTTCTTTAAAGTTAGAGTAAATAAATTTAGATATTTTTACTGTACTTTTGAATATTTTATTTAAAATTTTGTTATTTAATTTTTAGAAATATTTTTAGTTTTGCATTGTTTATAAATATAGACTTACTTATTTATTTAAATACAATAAAATATTTGTATATTTTAGAGATAAATATAATTTTTAATTTGTTATTTTTTAATTTTAATTTTAATTTAGAACTAGTACTGTAAATTTATTTAACATCATTTTTAAGCAAGGGGTAATTTGCCAGAAGTTTGAGTTGTAAAATAAAAAAGATGATTTATTATATAAAAAATCAAAATTTTATATTAAATTGTAATTTGCGGAGAAAATGATGATTTATGTTGCAATTAAATCTAAATAAAAACATATAGAATAATATTTAAAAATTAAAAGTGAAAATCATTTGTCAATGTGTCAATGACTATTTACAAAATAAAGTATTATCCTTCCATTAATTAATGGATTAGTTTAAATAGTATTATTATTTGTAATTTTAAAAAGTTCTTAAATAATGGTATGGGTCCCACATGCCACAAATGCATCATTAATTGAATCTTGGGCACATTAACTTAATTTAAATTTTAAAATATTTAATTTGTAAAATTGTATATATTTGTAAAAGAAGTTAACATGTATGGCAAATTTATTTGTTATGTAAAATGTGAGGAGAAATAAGAAATAGAGGTGAGTGGTAAACTGACATGGTTTACATATATAATTGATGAATGCAGGTCTCGTGAATATATCACATCATGTCGTCAAATTTGTTCACTGTGGGTAACACCACACCAGTCGGTACTCTGAGTACCGATTGATTTTATATTCAAGTCAACTTTTATCCCTAGTTTGATAATTCATTTAGAAAACATCCATATTTTAATAAATTTGCCTAATTTGAGAGTTATTAAAAAATATTTGTGAGATTCAAATTTCACTAAATATTTCATTATAAATAAAATAAAAGAAAGATAATTGTGGAGGTACTATTGAGATGCATTTTATATAAAAAAGAAAAGAAAAAGAGAGCATTAATAAAATTGATGCACAACTAAAAAGTAAATGAATAAGATTGATGGACGAATGGAGTATTCCTTTCATTCTTTCCAAACTATTTTCACATGACTTAGTTTTGTATTGCTCATAATTGTTTGAAGGAAAAGTGTCAAATATTGGAAGGATAATAGATGAGCTAAAGGCGAGCATATGGTCCTGGGTGACTATAAAATTTCTCTCTTTTAATTGGATCATGCTCTTAATTCTTCAGTGTGACGACATAATTTGAAGGATAATTGTGATTTGTTGTTGAGGGGCTGGTGCATGTTTTGATCGTATTAATGATGTAATATAGTTGATTTGGTGCAAGGGTTGTGATAAGTCAGAATTTATGCGTAATTTGTGTGTTGTAATTGATTATTTTGTGATAATAATTCCATATTTTATTAGTAGTTATCTGAATTATTTTATTATGATCTCAATGTTTTAATTGTGTGTTTTTTTTTATACAATTCAGGTTATTTTGAAATCTTTTGAAGTAGAGTAGAAAAATTATTGGGACTTCTATTGATGAAAAATGAATAAGGCAATTGAACCATATGAAGCGTCTCGAAAATAGTATCATAAGAATGAGAATGAGTTCACTGCCAACAAGATAATAAATCAGACGAACAAGATGCCTCTAATATTATACATAGACATCTTCTTGGCAGTCTTATTGAATCCGTGTGCAGAAATTTGATGGAGCTTTCTAGTATCTATGACTTTAATATATGTAGAAAGTGTGAAATTTATTATTTCTCTAGTAAGTTCATTTAATTATTAAATTTTTCAATTTGATCATTCATAATATTATTATATTGCTAAAGAACACATTTTTAATTGATATTTTACATGTAATGATTATGTTTAAATACTTTAATGGGTATAATATGAATAGTACATGCATATTTTGTGCATGATCAGTGCATGCATATTTATGGATAAAATGTCTTTAATTTTATATATATATATATATATATATATATATATATATATATATATA
>JAPKLY010000025.1:2120551-2187018 GCA_026898435.1 Prunella vulgaris
TATATTATTTTTTACCTTTCCAGCCCTCAATGCTTTTCAAATGCCCAACCAATCATTTTTTTTTTCAATATGAACTTCAAAAAATTCTTTTCACATTTTTCTGTATATTTTAAAGGAAAATGTCTTTATTGGTAAAATTGTATTCAATTTTAAAGTATATATGACAACAATATTTGTGATTAATTTGCCTACGTTTTCCATTTGAGATCCCATATTTCTGTTTTTATTGCGAATTTTAGCCACAAAGTTGTGTTTTCTCTTATATGACAGCAATCTTAGAGGAAGAAAATTGGGTTTAGCTGGCCAACCCTCTCCAAATAGTAGAAAATTAGTGAACATTTTACACAATTTCATTTTATCCGTGCCGTTAAAAAACACATGCGAACGGCTTCATAGGACTGTTAAACCAACTAAAATCGAGCTGTACTATGTTCATATTTTAGTTAACATCATATGTCTCGAATGAGCTAAATCTATTTCATTTAGGGCTCATTTGGTTCGTAGGATAAAAATATCTATCCGCAAAAAACATGCATATTTTTGGCGGATAGATATTTTTATCCTACAAACCAAATGAGCCCTAAGGGTGTGCTTGCTTTCAAGGATATATTTATCTTCATGCATCAAATTTATGCTCACGGATTCCATTAGACTAACAAGAAGATGTCTATGTATAATAATAGAGATACCTTGTTCACCTGGTTTATTATTTTTTTGGCAGGAGAACTCATTCTGATTCTTATTAAGACACTAACCTCCTCCATTGTAACATTTTAAACACTCTTTAGAAATACTACATTCCACGGTGAAATCAACAGTCAATATATCACATAGATTAGTCGAATTTCGTTTGGATTTTACAGGCAATTGAACCACTAGACATTCTTCGCGTGCAATACAAGGAACACCACTGGACAAGGAATTGTAATCTCAATGAGATTAAATATAATCGATGTGTTCTACTCGCGGAGTAGATCATTTCGGTATTTTTCATTCTCAAAACCGAACTACGGTGAGTGAGAAATTAATTCCTAACGTAGGAAAATGAATAATGATTTGGAGAAATATTAGGAGAAATATTAGGTGAAAATAAATTAAAATAATTATTTTCATATCGGATAAGATTTAATCAGACCTTGCCAAGTCATTGATCTTATAAGATCTCTGATTCTAGCCGTCGGATCAGCCAAGTCAGTGATCCAGACCATCTCCACGTCAGCATCTGGAATGTTCCAGAGTAGTCCAGATTCATGAATTTTAATGTCTCCGTCGGTTCCACATTTGAAGTGGTCAAAACCACCCACTAAGATAGTGAGAATATTCTTCCGTATTAATCCTAATAGAGTAGTAAATTTGTGTCTATAAATAGGAGTGTCTTGTATTCATTTTAGAGTTACGGTGTTACGAAATAGATTAGAATTCGAGTCTCTCTCCCCCTTTTTATGCATTTAGAAGGTTCAGTTCATAACTTCTGATGTTCGTCTTTCCTCTGTGTTTAGTGGTGCTACTAACACAAAGATGTTAAAACCGTTTTACCTTTGGAGACAATTATCTATATCTTGTGAGTACTAGCCAGGACGTATTTTGTCTTGCGGGAAAAGGTCATACCTTGACTCGATTTTTTGATTGCTTTTGTGTATATTCTTTTATTTCTCCTCAGTATTTACAATCCAGAAATTTTCCAACATGTATGCCAGGCGATGTTTTTGGCTGAGCATTCTTTTTTTATTTATCAAAAGTGTGTCAGGAGGACTATCAAAACTAAAAGTAATTTAAAATGCGGATAAAGTCATCATACACCAGAAAATATTTTAACTTCCAAGATAAAATATTGTGCTTTAATATAAATGTATGTAATGCTTAATTTTATTTTAATGTTTATGATAGTTAAAATTACTCTCATTTGATTATGTTTTTTTTCTTTTTTAACGGTTCAATTTTTAATTCATCATATATCAAATAAGTTGCCCTTTTATAATTTTTAATTTAACTAAGAATATATTTTACATTTAAAAACATGTATTTTGCTAGGTAAATTATAGAATGAAATGGTTCATAAAAAGAGCAATTTGAAGAGTACAGGTTGTTTCACTAAAATGTATTAGTTATTTTTATTAAAATATATTAATTTTAGAGGGTAAAATTATTTTCACTAAATAGTAGTATAAATTAAAAAGATATGAAGTGTATTAGTTGTTATCATTCAAATGTATTAATTGCTATCGCTAAAAAGATGCATTTTTCTAATTAAAATTTATTTTTAAGTAACTTATGCATGAACAAATTATACATTATATATACCCATTTTGTTATATGAATGAATTTAAGTTATATATTTTTATGTGTAAGTTTTATTGAATTTAATATGACCGTATTCTTTTTTTTTTTTGTTCCTCCAATTTTATGCATATATTAATATGGAATATAATACTTTATCTTCACTCTTCAGAATTAAATTATTATTTACTTTATACATAACAATTATTTTATTTATAAATTGAACCCTTAATAATTCATAATATCCTCAGCTTATCTACTAATACATAAATTACTAACATTATCTTAAAATCAGCATAAAATATCTTGAATATATTTAAATTCAACATGTAAATAAATACTCGTGAAAAATTAAAAAATTGCATTGACTCCCACAGGAATTTGCACACTTTCTTTATTTGGATGTCGCACACAAATTTGCACATTACTAAAAAAGAAAATATTTGCAAATTTATAAACATATTTACCTATATGTCATTATTTTATACATAAAATATATTTTTCTTAAAAAATGTGACGTCTCATAAGGTGCAAATTTCTACGGGATAGAAGGAGTACTAGTTTCTATAAGAATTCCATAATCTACGGACTCCGTGGACAATCCTATTTATTAAAATTATTTTGTTATCCATATATATATATATATATATTATACCAAAAGGCCAAAATATACACATGGCAATGGCTAACCTCCGAATCAAAATCACACATTCTAATTGGTCTCATCCCATCTCACCTTATCCCATATCCAAATCTCCCACCACTCATATCACTCTTCTTTAACCATTTTCTTCTCAAACAATTCTCCCAAAAATTCACTTCTCCATCAACAATGGCAATGGCAACCCAAGCCTCCCTCTTCACACCCGCCGTCTCAGCCGATCGCACGGCGGCGCCGTGGAAGCAATCCCTCGCACAGTTCCCCACTCTCAAGCCAATCAAGGGCGCCTCCGCGGTCGCTCACCGCCCCATCCGCGCCATGGCCGAGGAAGCCCCAGCGACGACGACGAAGGAAGCTCCGGCGGGATTCACGCCGCCGCAGCTCGACCCCAACACGCCGTCGCCGATCTTCGCCGGCAGCACCGGCGGGCTTCTGCGCAAGGCTCAAGTGGAGGAGTTCTACGTCATCACGTGGGAATCGCCCAAGGAGCAAGTGTTTGAGATGCCTACAGGCGGCGCCGCCATCATGCGACAGGGCCCGAATCTGTTGAAATTGGCCCGAAAGGAGCAGTGTTTGGCCCTGGGGACGAGGCTGAGATCCAAATACAAGATCAAGTACCAATTCTATCGGGTTTTCCCGAATGGGGAAGTGCAGTATTTGCACCCCAAGGATGGGGTTTACCCGGAAAAGGTAAACCCGGGCCGTACCGGAGTCGGGCTGAACTCCCGATCCATCGGCAAAAATGTGAGCCCGATCGAGGTGAAATTCACCGGAAAGCAAACGTACGATTTGTAAGGTGATTTGTAATTTGTGTGATTAAATGGATTACTAATTAAGTAGTATTTTGTTGATGTGTTTGTGTATGGCTTTTATACATCGAACATACTCTGTTACAAATATGTTATTATTATTTGCAGATTTAAATTTTCAGTCTTGTTTTACTATTATTATTATTATTATTATTATTATTATTGAAGGATGTTTATTTGTTTAATAATTACTACTAAAAAATAAATACAGTTTGAATTATATGTAAATTGTGGTCTTGTTTGAGAAATTTGAGAATTAATTGTTACCTCTACCTATGTTACTTTTAATGTCACGACATTTGAATTGGAATGCATTGATGAAGTGAAACATGATTAAAGTTAAAATTAAAAAATACGAGGTTAATGAACTCTTAATATCACCATGTGAATATTTTTGAACAATTTGATTTACAATACCCACCACTAGAAAGTACTAGACATAAAATGAAATCAAATAAGTTGAAGTATGTTTAATATTTAATAAAAAATTAGATTTTGATGGGACTCAAATTTTGCAAGTACAGAAATAATTAAATAAGTGTGGAAAACCCAAATAGCTTCTCTAAGGATATGACTCATATTGCTGCCCACAATAATATTTTGGGAAAATTATAATTTTTGTACTGTAACATATTATTCTCGTTTGATTTCCATCTTAATATACATAATAAATATCATATAATAATACCAAGAAAAAGAAAGGTGAATTAAGTTAGACTTCATTAACACTCGAGCAACATCACATGTGTTGTAAGTCGAATATTTTAATGTCAGCCCAATGACTTTAAGGTCCAAAAAAACCTAGCATATATATGTAGTCAGGATTCATTAACCTAGCATGATATATATCATGCCCATGTCTTTGTATATATATCTATGACGACCTAGAGACCTTTTCGACGACAAGCTGACTACATAAACGATCACAGACATCGTTTCAAATATGAAGTTAAGCATGGTAAGGTATGAGGACGATGACATACGAGATCAAACGATCTAGACTAATAGAAAATGACATCTATTGAAAAATGATACTGACACAGACACTAGCTAACTCATCTTGCTATGGTAACACCTCCAGAGCACTACATCTCCTTGTTCAATGACAGATGTTTTATACCTTAAGGTTGTTGTAATTGGTTTTGAAAATTGAGTTGTAATGCTCTAATTGGACCAATTTATTGGAGGGCAAAATGGTAATTTCCATATGACTATGTATAGTCGATGCGCTCTACTCGCGGAGTAGATCGTCACGGTATTTTTCGTTCTCAAAACCGAATTACGGTGAGTGAGAAATTAATTCCTAAAGTATGGATATTAATACAAGTTGATGTGGGTCCATGTGGGAATAAGTTAAAAGATGGAATCTCTTAACTATCCCACATTGGAAAAACTATGAAGGATTTCATAGTATATATATAGGAGTTTCATGATGGTATTCAAAATAGGCTAAGGGAGTCTCTCCCATTAGCCGCGCGCGCGCGCGCCGCCGCCGCCGTCCGGACGGCCGGCCGCGCCGCGCCGAGTCCTTGGATCTTGGCAATTGGTCTTTGGGTGGTCTTTGGGCCTTTGACCCACTCTCTATATCTTTTTAGAGACCCAAAGATGTGAAATGGGTCGACCCAATTGGTGACCCGGAATACCTCTGCGGATCGTCTACGTCAGCGATCCGAACGAAGTTAATCTGAATCGTTGGATGATCCACGTCATCAATCCGGATCAGTAAGTGAATAAGTTTAATACTGTGTCATTGCCACGTCATTGATCCAAGCGATCTATGATATGGACAGTCGGATCGTCCTCTAAAATCATACGGGCCGTCGGATTGTCTTCTAGAAGGTTCCAGAGCAGTCCAGAATTATTTGAATTGGTTCCGTATGATGTGCAGCCAGAACTGCCCACTAAGATCGTGGAAATATCTCCACGTATCTGCAGATTAATCCCAACTGAGATCCTTTTTCGCATCTATAAATAGGAGGTCCTGCATACATAATTTTTTTACAAAAATTAAAATTCTCGAGTCCTCTCTCTCTCCTCTCTTTTCCAGCATATAGAGTGTTCAGTTCGTACTCTTCATGAGTTCGTCTTTCCTCTGTGTTTAGCGGTGCTGCTATCACAGAGACGTAAACCGTTTTACCTTTGGGGACGAATACGTATCATCCTGTGAGCACTAGCCAGGACGTATTTCGTCTTGCGGGCAAAGGTCTAACCTTGACTCGGTTTATTGTTCTGTCTATCGTTTTTCCAGTGCACTCATATAATCATAGATATTCTGTCCTGGTTTTATATACTACCGTAAAATCCAACAATCGCAAGACGAAATATCATCTCACTAAATATCTACTACCATGACTGATACTGGAAAATCCGTGGTTCCTCAGGATACTCCAAATCCTAATGGAGATAATCCTGTTGACACTACTGCTGCTGCGAAAACTCCAACCACACACACTGGTGGTTCATCCTCCATTTATGTTGGTTCTGTTCCTGTTGTCCCTGTGGGGTCATCAGTGAGTCTCTCCACTGGACCGGTGCCTGTAAGGCCCGTTATGGTACATGGAGAGAAACCCGAAAATTTTTTGGGTACTGACTTTAAGAGGTGGCAGAAGAAGATGCACTTCTATCTCACCACACTGTCAGTGGCAAAGTTCCTGGTTGAGGAATGTCCAGTGGTTTCAAAGGATGAAACTGACTTCAATCTGAGAGTCGCCTATAACACTTGGACTGATGGTGACTACTTGTGTCGTAACTACATCCTTGGAGGATTAGTTAACGATCTGTACGAGGTATTCTGTGAAATACCGACTGCCAGACAGTTATGGACTGCTCTGGAGACTAAGTACAAAACTGAGGACGCTGGAACTAAGAAGTTCGTGGTAGCGTCTCTCTACGACTTCAAGATGGAGGACAATAAGTCTATCGTTGAGCAAGTCCAAAAACTGCAGATTGTTTTCCACAACATTGCTGCAGAAGGTATGGTTCTACCAGAATCGTTTTTGGTAGCTACTGTTATTGAAAAACTGCCCTCCTCGTGGAAGGAGTTCAAGTCCTATCTCAAACACAAGAGAAAGGAAATGACTGTTGAAGAATTGGTTGTTCGTCTCAGAATCGAAGAGGACAATCGGAAGAGGGATGGAAAGTTCACCCCTGTTGAGGCCAAAGCAAATCTGATGGAAAAGGGAGGTCCATCAAAGAAGAGAAATAGGCCCAATGACAAGAAAAAGGGGAAGAATGCAGCCCCTAATGCCAAGAAGCAGTTTACTGGGAACTGCTACAACTGTGGAAAGCCCAATCATAGGGTTAATGAATGTCGTGCTCCCAAGAAAGAAGACAAAGGGAAAGGAAAGCCTAATGTGAACCTAACTGGGGTCACTGACATGGACCTGTCATGCATGGTATCTGAAGCCAATATGACAGGCAATCCAAAATCATGGTATGTGGACACTGGAGCCACCTGCCACGTGTGTTCTGAACAAGAAGCATTCTCCACTTATTCTGCTGCAGAAGGGAGAAAACTGTTCATGGGAAACCAAGCCTCGTCTGAAGTGGCTGGTACAGGTGAAGTTATTCTGAAGCTCACCTCAGGAAAAGAACTCAAGCTGAAGGATGTGCTACATGTCCCAGACATCCGAAGAAATTTGATTTCAGGCTCGCTACTAGTTAGTCATCAATTCAAAATTGTATTCGAGTCTGACAAAGTCATACTTAGTAAGTTTGGACAGTTCCTTGGTCGAGGATATCTCGATAACGGGCTGTTCAAAATGTCAGCTATGGTTGTAAGCCGTAAAGGCACAATTTCAATGAATGAAAACGCATCTACTTCTGTTTATATTGCTGAGTGTTCCTCCTTATGGCATTGTAGATTAGGACATGTTAATTTAAATTCCATAAAGCGTTTAGTAAATTTAGATTTACTTAACTTTATAAATGTTGATACATCCAAAAGATGCGAAATTTGTGTCGAGGCTAAAATGGCAAAATTACCATTTAAATCTGTTGAAAGGAACACATCTCCTCAAGATTTAATTCACACGGATGTATGTGACTTAAAATTTGTGCAAACTAGAGGCGGAAAAAGGTATTTTATTACCTTTATTGACGATTGTACAAGATTCTCATATGTATACTTACTGCGAAGCAAAGATGAAGCGATAGAAGCTTTCAAACTATATAAAAATGAAGTAGAGAATCAATTGAGCACAAAAATCAAAGCAATTCGCAGTGATAGAGGTGGAGAGTATGTTGCCCCATTTGAACAGTTGTGTGCTGAAACAGGCATTATACATCAAACAACAGCACCATACTCACCTCAATCAAATGGTGTTGCGGAAAGAAAAAACCGAACACTAAAGGAAATGATGAATGCTATGTTGATTAGCTCGGGTTTACCACAAAATTTGTGGGGGGAAGCCATTCTGTCGGCCAACCACATTCTGAATAAAATTCCACATAAAACTAAGGATCATACACCTTATGAGATGTGGAAAAAGCGGAAACCATCGTACAAATACCTCAAAGTGTGGGGGTGTTTGGCGAAGGTTGAAGTGCCAGGTCCTAAACAAGTTAAGATTGGCCCCAAGACGGTCGATTGTATCTTTATAGGATATGCACTTAACAGTAGTGCTTATCGGTTTCTGATTCATAAATCAGAAGTACCCGATATATCAGAAGGCACTACAATTGAATCAAGGAATGTCATATTCTTTGAAAATATCATTCCTTGCAGGAACAAGGAAGATGTGAGTTCAAACAAGTGAACTCATGAGGAAAGGAATGACACTGCAGAGCCTTCTACTCAAGAGAGTGAAGAGCCTAGACGAAGTAAAAGAGCAAGGATTGATAAAACTTTTGGTCCGGATTTCCTCACTTATGTGTTAGAGGAAGATGAACCAAAGTCAATCAAAGAGGCTATGTCTAGACCAGATGCACCACTCTGGAAGGAAGCTATCAACAATGAGATTGACTCCATTCTGCAGAATAATACGTGGGAGTTAGTAGACCTCCCTAAAGGTTGCAAGACCTTATGATGCAAGTGGATCCTTAAAAGAAAATACAAAGTAGATGGATCAATAGATAAATATAAAGCCCGTTTGGTAGCAAAGGGTTTTAGACAAAAGGAAGGATATGATTTCTTTGATACATATTCACCTGTCACAAGAATAACTTCCATTCGTGTACTAATCGCGATTGCTGCTTTGCACAATCTCGAAATACATCAAATGGATGTTAAGACTGCCTTTCTAAATGGAGAAATAGATGCTGAAATCTATATGGATCAACCAGAAGGTTTCATTGCACCTGGGAACGAGAAAAAGGTATGCAAACTCGTTCGATCACTGTATGGACTTAAACAAGCTCCAAAACAGTGGCACTTGAGATTTGACAATATTATGTTGTCAAATGGGTTTCGTATTAATGAATGTGACAAGTGTGTGTATATAAAAAATACACCAAATGGATTTGTCATCGTATGTTTATATGTTGACGACATGTTGATTATGGGAAACAATCACAATGTCATAATTAATACGAAAAACATGTTAAACAAAAACTTTGACATGAAAGACTTGGGACTAGCAGATGTGATTCTTGGAATCAAAATTGAGAAGACGTCAACTGGAATATCTCTAACACAGTCTCACTATGTTGAGCAAGTTTTGAGAAAATTCAATGCCTTTGACGATCCACCTGCTAAAACACCTCTTGAACTGAATGTTCATCTGAAAAAGAATAGGGGGGATCCAGTTGCTCAACTGGAATATGCAAGGATCATAGGAAGTGTGATGTACATAACTAATTGTACACGCCCTGATCTTGCGTGCTCAGTGAACAAACTGAGTCGCTTCACGAGTAATCCAGGAGTCGAGCACTGGAAGGCTCTTAAGAGGGTATTACGATACTTAATGTATACCCTTGATTATGGGCTTCATTATACAAGGTATCCAGCTGTTCTTGAAGGACACAGCGATGCAAACTGGATATCCGACACTAAAGACTCATTTTCAACTAGTGGATATGTATTCACTATTGGAGGAGCAGCCGTGTCTTGGAAGTCTACAAAACAGACTTGTATAGCCCGTTCCACTATGGAATCAGAATTCATCGCTTTAGATAAAACTGGTGAAGAAGCCGAGTGGCTTCGAAACTTTCTAGAAGATATTCCATGTTGGAACAAACCAGTACCATCAGTAACGGTACACTGTGACTGTCAAGCTGCTATTGGTAGAGCTTTGAACAACATGTATAACGGAAAGTCTAGACACATACGTCGTAGACACAATTCTGTTAGACATTTGATCTCAACTGGTGTTATAACCATTGACTATGTGAAGTCAAAGGATAATATTGCGGATCCACTCACCAAGAGTATAAATCGAGATCAAATGAACAAGCTGATAGAAGGAATGGGTCTGAAACCCACAAACAGAACTAACACAGTGGTAACCCAACCATGATGACTGGAGATCCCAAGAACTTGGTTCAATGGGAAAACAAAACTGTGAAGGTTGTAAAGAAAACACTTGAGAAATATGACCATTCCTGACAGCACAATATCAAGTGTTGAGACCCGTAACATGTGGTACAAGTTAAGTTTTTGAAACTTTTAATGATTCCAAATAGAATGAGTATGACGGGATACTCAAATGGAGATCACCTATATAAATGAGAAGTGAGGGCCGCTTCGACCAAACATTTATGAATACAAAGGGCGTCCATGGCCAAAACGGACAAAAACGTGAGAACAAACGAAGTCGAAACTGAGTTGTGTCTACATCGTTGATTAGGTATACACTAAGGAGGACTAGTTCAAGGCACTGCATCCACTAAGCCGTCGGTGTACCCGATGGTGTAAGACTACGGAAAGTTCAAGGCCACAAACCACTTATCCGGAAGCAATGAAGTTTCACATGAACTGAACTGTGTGTCTGCATTGTTGTAGGTGCGATTTCCACTCATGTGGGGGATTGTTGTAATTGGTTTTGAAAATTGAGTTGTAATGCTCTAATTGGACCAATTTATTGGAGGGCAAAATGGTAATTTCCATATGACTATGTATAGTCGATGCGCTCTACTCGCGGAGTAGATCGTCACGGTATTTTTCGTTCTCAAAACCGAATTACGGTGAGTGAGAAATTAATTCCTAAAGTATGTATATTAATACAAGTTGATGTGGGTCCATGTGGGAATAAGTTAAAAGATGGAATCTCTTAACTATCCCACATTGGAAAAACTATGAAGGATTTCATAGTATACATATAGGAGTTTCATGATGGTATTCAAAATAGGTTAAGAGAGTCTCTCCCATTAGCCACGCGCGCGCGCCGCCGCCGCCGTCCGTCCGGACGGACGGCCGCGTCGAGCCGAGCCGAGTCCGTGGCCGTGGACTTGGATCTTGGCAATTGGTCTTTGGGCCTTTGGCCCACTCTCTATATCTTTTTAGAGACCCAAAGATGTGAAATAGGTCGACCCAATTGGTGACCCGGAATACCTCTGCGGATCGTCTACGTCAGCGATCCGAAGAAGCTCAATCCGAACGAAGTTAATCTGAATCGTTGGATGATCCACGTCATCAATCCGGATCAGTAAGTGAATTTAAACATTTAAATTCCGGATAAGTTTAATACTGTGTCATTGCCACGTCATTGATCCAAGCGATCTATGATATGGACCGTCGGATCGTCCTCTAAAATCATACGGGCCGTCGGATTGCCTTCTGGAAGGTTCCAGAGCAGTCCAAAATTATTTGAATTGGTTCCGTATGATGTGCAGCCAGAACTGCCCACTAAGATCGTGGAAATATCTCCACGTATCTGCAGATTAATCCCAACTGAGATCCTTTTTCGCATCTATAAATAGGAGGTCCTGCATACATAATTTTTTTACAAAAATTAAAATTCTCGAGTCCTCTCTCTCTCCTCTATTTTCCAGCATATAGAGTGTTCAGTTCGTACTCTTCGTGAGTTCGTCTTTCCTCTGTGTTTAGCGGTGCTGCTATCACAGAGACATAAACCGTTTTACCTTTGGGGACGAATACGTATCATCCTGTGAGCACTAGCCAGGACGTATTTCGTCTTGCGGGCAAAGGTCTAACCTTGACTCGGTTTATTGTTCTGTCTATCGTTTTTCCAGTGCACTCATATAATCATAGATATTCTGTCCTGGTTTTATATACTACCGTAAAATCCAACAAATGTTGTGTTTTGTTTGATGGACTAAATAGTCAATTCCCTTAACACAGGACTATTTCTGCTAAAATATGACTATTCCTACCAAAATATGCATATTTTGGCAGGAATAGTCATTTGTTAGGGGGATAGACTATTTATTCCATCAAACAAAAGACACCCTAAGAGTAGGTCAAGTCCAGCATACAACGCTGGGGAACCAATGGAAGAAGTCGTCCTCCAGATCCTTGTAAACATATAAATAGGGCCTCAAAAACCCCAAATAAAGGATCTCCATTTTTCAAGTTCAAATCTTTTAAAAGGTTTGACAAACCTCTTGTTATTTACAACACATTCATCTAAATGCTTCTTAAATTCTTAAATGTGTAGTTGATTTGATTCTCAACACCCTTAATGCATCACTAAACTCATCATTCTTTTGAACCACTATCAACCGCAATGCAAAAATTAAAATAAAAAATGCAGAAATTAAGATTCCAATGGTTAGTCATCTCTATTTTCCTCAAATACATATTCATCTTTGTCTCTAAAATTTAAAGATAAGACTTCATCACTTTTTTTCTCTATAAAGACACTCGATTAAATACAAAAACTCGCATTGCATGCCTTTAAAAATCGAGAATTTTAAAATGCGAAATCACGTCTCTTATTAGGGGCCGCTTGGTGGGGATTATGGGGTGGGAAATGAGAGTGAATGAAGATTAATGAGGATTCATTCTCATTAGCAGTGTTTGATATTATTTATTGTACATCAATAAAATCATAAAAATATATTAAAAAGAAATGATACACATTACCATTATCATTTTAAATTTATACCAAACGCCTTAGTATTGGTTTGCTTATGAATGAATTATTTAAATTAAGAGCTACATTCATAATTTTGATATTAAAAGAAAAAAGGATATCTTTTATTTAATTATTTATTTTTGTGACTTGAAGATATCTATTACTTTATGAATTGGCCCAAATGGACTTGGACTTAACTCTTTGTCAAACAAATTGGGCCGTCGAGAACTTTGACCCACCTTAGCATTTAATTTTCTGGAATAAGATACTACTAACCCCGGTCTAGAAAATATTGTTCTCCTCTCTCCCCAAATTAATTCTCATTTTTAAAACAAAAAATTTAAGAAAAATAAGATAAAATGAAAATATTATAAAATAATTGTAGGATCCATTAAAAAATAAAGTGATGGTATGTAAGTATGATAATAAAATAATATTTTCTAATATAGGAATAAGAATAAATTTGAGGGACGAACAAAAATAGAAAGTGAGAATAAAGTTAAGAGGCGGAGTGGGTAGTAATTTTTTGGGCATAATTTTTTTAAAGAAATATAGTGAGTAAGTGTTGAAAAATTGTTTTTGAAGAGTATTAAATATTTTTGTTTGACCAATATTGGAGGACAAAATAGTAAATCTCGGTGAGACTACTTGTAATTGATATGTTCTATTCACAGGATAGATCGTTATGATATTTTTTTAATCTTAGAATTGAATTACAGTGAGTAAAAAATTAACAATTGAAGTTGAAAAGTCGCAACTATTTTGGAGATAATGTGTGGAAAAATAAAATATGAGTTATTTTAATTATGTCCCATATATGAAACTCAGTAAAGGTTTTTACTATATATAAGTAGGAGTCTAAGTATTATGTTCAAATAAGATTCATAAGACCCTAACCCATGAACTACACGTGCCCCCCACAGCTTGGCCGTCTGAGCCGAGCCCTTGCCTGTGCCCGTGGTTTTTCTCTAATTCTGGAGACTATAAAATATGGTACATATGGATAGTCTATGTCAGCAATTCAAAAATACTCCACGTCAGCAATTCGAAAGGGACCTAATCCAGCATACACAAATGCTCTAGACCTGTCCAGGTATAGGTCTTTTGTGCAGCCATCTGCCCACGAAATTCGTGGAATATTCCTTTTTGAATTCCTCAGAGGGTGATGCCATTTTTTTGCATACGAAAATTTTCACTCTCTACATTCTAAAGTAGTTCAGTCCTAGCTTTTATTCTTTTGTAGTTCCTCTATGTTTGGTGGTACTATTAACACAGAGATCATAAACTGTTTTACCTATAAAAATGATACGCGTATCATGTGAGTACTAGTCAGGATGTTCGTCTTGGGGGAAAATGACTCTCCTTGACTCGATTTAGATTATTTTTCTGATTTATTTCTCATTGCAGTATACCACCTACTAACAAGTAAAATATTTATATACGGTAGAGATTGTGAGTAGAAGATTTTCATAATGAAATTTAAAAGAATATTTTTATTTAAATATTTTATTTAGAAGATTTATGTAGTGTCACCTTGTGACTGCTCCGTGGAAATGAGAAAAGTATGATATTTTTAGTATTGTATAGACTTAAAACAAATATTTAAACAATTATATTATATAGTTTACTACAAACGTGAAGTTTAGTATAGAGCAAATTTCATTAAGTGAATATTTTCGAATAGTGACTATGGATTCTCTATTATAATATTATTAAAAAATATTATAATAATATGTATATATAATTAGTCAAGAAATATAAAATTATTATCCTGTAATTTTAATGAACGCCCCTAAATAATACTCCCTCTGTCCCACAGGAATTTGCACACTTTCCTTATTTGGACGTTCCACAGGAATTTGCACACTACTAAAAAAGGAAACATTGATTTACGTGCACACTCACAAACCTTTATACATATTTACCCATATGCCACTACTTTATATATAAAACATATTTTTCTTAAAAAATGTGCCGTCCAGTAGGGTGCAAATTCCTACGGGACGGAGGGAGTAGGTCATAAGGATGACTTTTGTTCCTCTATTTGGTTAAATTATAAATTTATTTTGCTTTAAAAAGAGGGGGGGTGGGGTGGGAGGGGGTATAAAAGAAACTGTATTAGAAGTCAGTCAATACTAAAAGACAAAAAGAAATATGGAATGAACTCCCAAAAAAATTTATCAATTGGGCCATTTTTAACATGAAACGTGACGCAGCGAATCCTTCAATTCGGAGGTGAACAATCATAGAAAAAATCAGAATTATATTTTAAAAATAAAACCAAGTAAAAACATCACTTCCTTGAAAGTAAAAAGTTAATTAAATATTACAAACAACAAGACGGGTCCAAGCCCAAAACATAAAAGACCCGAACAAATATTCATTTAGTGTCCAACACAAATTAATGCATAAATACGCAAACAATAACAAATATCACACATTCATCTCATATTGCGATCAATCTTCTCCAAATATGCCATTGTAATCTCATCGCCATCAAAACGCAATCTCATTTATTCTATATTTGGTTCATATAATATGATTATCAATATGTAATAAAAATTAATCATGTAGTATCCATTTTTTTATCTCATTTATTCTACATTTTTTAGTATCAATTTTTTGTGTTAATTTTTTAATGTAAACAATTAATACTTTTTAATATAATCAGCCCACACTTTTCAGCATAAAGTGCCTCAACTATTTAATAAACGCATCATGCACTTAGTCACATTTTATATCTTGCCTTTTTCACTTATTAAAGAATGAAATTATTATGGTTAGCACATTAAGTTTTTACTATATTTTCACATTAATTTAGCCTCCATAACTAACTATTTTATTAAAATTATTAGTACTAGTAACAACATAATTAAATAGGGTATAAATACAGATATAATAATAACAACCAACCTTTTTTTGGGAAACTGATGAAATTATAAAGTTAAGTTTTTGTTTATATGATTAAACAGATGAAATCATGAAGTTAAGTTTATGTATAGCCAAAGATGATAGTAAGAGATGTATATGACATAAGATTAAGGATTAGTCTTATATGCACCAGTTACACGGTGCAACTCAAGTTCATTTTTAAAAAAAGTAACAATTTATAATTGAAAAGTTAAACAGTTTATCACTTAAAAATTAAACTATGAAAGATACACTTTTCAGTAATAAACTGTTTAACTTTTCAGTTATAAACTGTTTAACTTTTTAAAAATAAATTTGAGTTGCACCGTGTAACTGGTGCACAGGAGACTTACTCTAACAGTAAAATAGAGACAAGAATGCTTTAGTTTCCACACCTATACATATGTGTGTGTTTAGTCATTTATATAAATAAATCAAATAAAGACAAGGAGGCTTTAGTTTTTACACCTACTTATATATGTGTTCAGTCGTGCTAAACTGGACTCTCATTTTCAATTTTAATAATGAAAAGTCCAATTATTTTTTATTTTATTTTATTTTTGTGTGGGATAAAAGTCATACTATTTTTATGCATCCTTCAAATTTTTGCTTCGCTAAAATATAAAAAAATATAATAAATAGAATGTATAAGGGTAAAAATTGTGATTAGAATATTTTATAGATAAAGAAATTAAAAATATTTTTATTTTAAAGTATGTAAATTTTTGTGGGACAAACTTTGGAAAAAAAAATAAGCAATGTTTTGAGTAGGTTTTTTTGTGAATTCGTATAATTGTTTTGTGTAATTATTATCACTGTTATACATATATACTATCACTGTTATAAAAATATATTATATTTTTTAACAATGATAGTGAATATACATAACATTGATAATATATACACAACAGTGATAACTGAAAATCCGAGTTCAACGTGAGTTTTTGTCCAATGTTTTAGGTTGGAGATATATAAATTATAATATCTTTTATTAAAGTATTACGATGCTATTCAGATTCCAATCCGGAGAAGACGCTTTAAATGTGCCCATTTGGATAGAGGCTTACGTGTTTTTCTTATCAAGCCAACTCAATCCACGTTCAATATTAATCTCGTTGGTCAATTTAATTGGAGATCATTTGTACCACGTAGGTTTATAGATAATGTATATTATTTAATTTTAATGTGAAATTTATTTGTATTTTATATATATTTTTTAAAATAATCTAAATTATTTTATTAAAATATATTAATGTAATAGTAATATTGTAAAAAAATTAATTAAGGAGATGTTTGATATGAATTTAAGATGAGAATGGTAATGTGTATCATTAAAGGGTTAATCACTCATTATGAATTAGTATTTATCATTTTGTTTATTTTTATGTTATGATCTTATTCATGTGTAATAAATAATATTATATATTATTAATTGAAATACATAAAATAGTTTTGAGTTGCACAGTTAAACTGGTTTGTATGAGTCTTACTGATCATGCTTATTACTCTATTGCGTATAAATTATCACTGCTTAAATAATATGATACTTAATTTTTAATAGTGAATAATAACAAGGGTTAATTCTACATAAATACACAATTTTTTTCGGATATGGATCCTCTGCTGAACAGTGAAACCAGCAAATAGTGTTGGGTACTAAAACGGTGACGTATAGTTAAAATATTTCTCATTTTTTAGCTTATTAACAAGGTAAAAAAAAAAATCATGATTTGGTTCTTACTAAAAAGGGGCACCACCATTTTAGTACTCAGAACCATTTGCTTGTTTCACTGCCCAGTAAAAGATCAATTTCCATTTTTTTTCTCAATTTTCAATTTTATTCAGGATTTTACGATTATTTTAAAAAATATTTTAATCCGATTACATATTTTCTGTTTTCAGCCAACAATCAATAATATGTTTAATCGGAACGCATGAAAATTTATCACGCTACCATACAACTATTTAATTAGTTGTTTGATCTTAATTTGCTGACTTTAGCATATGAACTTTTTCTTATTCGGTCATATTTAAAATTCAGTTTAAGCTCAGCTTTAGTAATTTAATTTTTTTTTTAAAAAAACCTCATTGCATAAAGATGAATGAATAAATTAATATCGATTGGATTAACATGTTGCTTTTGAAATATAACTTCATCTAATGGCTCAAAACACACTCCCTCTATTTTAATATTGTTGTTACTCGATTTGTTAATGGTTAGATGCTTTCAAACTTTATAAATAATCCTATTTTTTTATTTAAATCATTTTTATTTTATAATTTGATCTAATTATTTAATAATACATATTTTTTCTTATGTCTATTGATAGAACTAAAACAATATTAATAAATTACATAATTTTGTGTTATTTATTATTCACGTTTATATTTATTTCTTGCGTGTCGACGTTTCAACAATATTAATTACTTTACCAAATTCTATTTCGATTTTCGACTTGTTAAAATTAGCTAAAAATAAATTTAAACAATAATTTTTACTACTGTTTATATTCTCATCAACTTCACTTCCGATTTAAATTTTATTTTTGATGCAGGCGGAAACGTAGAATACGAAAATAACGAGATAATACTCTCAATTTTAAATCATCAAATCAACTCCCTACAATAATACATGAAACTCCTATTTATAATAAATTAGACCAGAGTTTCAGACATTAAAGTCCTAAAAGCCAACCTATAATAATTAAATAACACTTGAATAAAATCTTAAACTATATAAAATATAAACAACAATATTAATTAAATGAATACATTTAATCTCTAACTACCTCAATTTTCCTATTTAAATTTCATCCTGCTAATAATGACAATTTGTAGCAAGTTAATCCAAGTAAAATACAAAACAAAGAGATAGTCTTATGTACACATAAGACATCATTTAATCTCTAACTACCTCAATTTTCCTATTTAAATTTCATCCTCTAATAATGACAATTTGTAGTAAGTTAATCCAAGTAAAATACAAAACAAAGAGATAGTCTTATGTACACTATTTGTCTATTATGTAATTGTATGTTCGAGGAAACGTTTAGATTAATATAACTATAGGTAAATATAATTGAAATGCACATATGAACGCTTGTTTCAAATTCTTCAACGGTAATGAGAATGAAATTTCATTTTTTTCCTTTATTCTTACATATGTTGAATGAGAATTTATATTCATTATGGTTACATCATTAATGTTGTGCTCCAATTTTTAAAAAGTTGACAAAAAAAAGAATGTTGTTGGTTATGGCACATGGGATTGATTGAGGGAGATGATTATAAGGTGTGATGAAAGTAATCAAATAGGGGTGATGAATATCTTATTTAGGAGAAAAAATAATGTTATGTTCCTCATTTATTCTCATTACATATAATAATTACTATGTGTATATCTAATTTTCATTACCATTAAAGAATTTTTTTATCAAGCGCCACTAAATTTGATGTAAATTAAACATACATATTAATATAATTTGAATGTACATATTGTTGTGAATAAAATTGGAATAATCGACCTCAATAAGACTTCCAGTAAACAGAACCTTGAAGAACTCCGATGAACACAAAATACCAGAAATTAAGAAATAAAAAAGGAACAAACAATTTACGTAGTTCGATCAAATTGATCTACGTCCACGGATGGGGTTTCCTCACTTCACTAATAGATGAATAATGTTTTACAGATTACAAAACTTTCTCACTCTAATCTCTCGAAATGTTGAGTGTATTACAGTATGTAAATCCTGGAATGAATACGTATATAAAGATCTATCCCTTAACCGCCTCTAAGCTATTAACCAATCAACGAGATTGTATGGTTATAACCGCCCAGAATAACTGTTCCGGCGTCCAATAGGATTACTCCGTCAGCTGTCCAAATAACCAACTTTATCACTCAGTCGAAATCGTCTTCGCCATATTTTGTTGTCAGCTCAGGATTTGATTCAGGATGAGTGACTCAGGAAGTAGATGATTTTAGCTCAGGATAACCTTCTCAGGATAGCGCCTTCATGTTTACTGAGTCTTCAGTACAAGTGTCTTCACTGATCTGAATACTCAGGATGAGAGTCAGGATCAGCACACTCAGACTCAGGATAAAACCTTTACTCAGGCTAAGGACCAATTTCTGTCAGGCTCAAGATAACACTTCAGGAATATTCCTCCTGACTAGATTTAAATATCCAAACTCAGTTTATCTTTACACTTAACGCATATTAATATAATATAACTGAAACAACCCCAGTACACAAATCCAAAATCTATATAGCAAGTGATATGATGCAAATTAAAGTAAACGTTAAATTAAAATACAAGTAGAGAAGCTAGATGTGGCTATTGGTCACCGATAATATTAATACCCACAATTATGGTAACTATTTTTAATACAATTGTCATCAAAATTAAGAATATAAAACGTTATATTCGATGTTGCATAACGTGGAGAAACCATATGATATAATGATGATGAATGTACAACCAATATTATATGACAATATGATTAAGATGTACACTCCAACTTCCACTAAAGATAATGACAACAATTAATAATTAATATAGTAGAAAATTTTATGTTGATATGACAACCAAAAATTATAATATAATGTTCCCTCGAAACAAAAAACTTTGAAAAAAAAAAAAAGAGTAATGATAAATTGTTCTAAAGCTTGTTGTGATATTAATCAAATATGCCAAATTAGTCGTTTCTCTCTCTCTTCATGATCCCCACTTGGAGGACATGCACTATGTGTCCACAACGATTGTGGGGGAAGCTCATACCAATTTTATTTTATTTTTTGCATTTTTTAAAAATTAATCTAAAATATATATATATATATAAAGAGCTAAAATTATATTTATTTTAGATCTTCTTACTTGTCATCTTATACAACTGATAATATATAATTAGTCACACTTAGAGGTTGCAAACGGACCGGATCGGCCCGTCCTAATCCAATCCATCGGGCCAAAGCATATTCATCGGCCGGGTCAGTCCGGCCCATTTTTAATCGGGTCTATAAATATGTAACCCAATTCAGCCTAAATGTCGGGTAGATCGCGTCAAAATTATCAATTTTTACAAATAAACGAACTCATTGGATCAAGACATATTTACGAATTGGCTCGGATCGACCCATTTTTTAATTGGGCCTGTAAAAATTAAGCCCTACCAAACCAAAATATCGGGTAGCTAGGCCGTGCTTGAATAGCCGGCTCTAATAACACTTGTAGAATTAGTTTCCAAATAACAACTTTTAATAAAACGAATAACACTATTCAATAAAATGACTCAATTGCGAAAATTTGCCGTTAATCTTTATATAAATTGGGGAGAAGGTTATTTATATTAGGTGCATATATATCGAATGTAATATGATAATTTTTTCTAACAAAGAAAAGTAACCCCAAGGATATATATCGAATGTAAGGTTCAACACCCAATCACAAGCTAATCTCCCAAATCATAGGCTCATCGCCCATTAACAAACTCATCAATCCAAGACCAGTAAGACAAGTACGAAGAAACCTACCAAATCTTACTATATTCATGATGTCTCAGGACGAAGACTTAAGACACGTAATCATAATTATCTTGTAAGGGCTCATTTGGTTCGTAAGATAAAAGTATCTATCCGTAAAAAACATATTTTTTACGGATAGATACTTTTATCTTACGAACCAAATGAGCCCTAAATAGAATAATTATTCATCTTAAAAGTATGAGGCAAGTCGAGTTGGATACCTGACATAACGAAAGTAGATCATATCATAAAGTGTCTTTTAACTAGAAGATATACCTCTTAGTTGTGTTTCCTTACTTGACAATTGGAGCAAAGATAAATAACAAAGAATTAATATCAACTTGTATTATCAGAAGTCATCAAAGAATTGGAGCGCTTATAAATTAAAAAAAAATATTCATATAATAAATCGAAAATTTGTGTGTTAAAATAAAGAGTTGATACATTTATTTATTTTCATTTCATTGCAAAGAGTGGATAGACATGCACATACATACAATATAGTACTACATTGATCAATAATGTACACAGAGATGAATGTACAGATTGTACAGCACAACAAGAGAGGTGGGGCCCATATACAATTGGAGGTACAACACATTTATGCACCAACAGCAGTGGGTGCAAAAATGGATTCCATTTCATTTCTAGTGTGGCCAATTCCCTCTCCACTTAACCATATCTCTGGAATTACTTGCACCATGTTTGGCACCGTCTCTATTGCATAATCTGCTTCTTTGCTCTTACTTGATTTTCCAACCTAATCAACCAAACACATCATTAATTAATTAATTAAATTCATCAATGAATTTATTAAATGACATATCAATATGTACTTTATTGTCAATTAAAATGTTTGCTCATTGAAATTATTTTTTTTCATTTATTTTCTTTTTTCATATTATCTGAAAGTAAATATCTGTACGTACTAAAGACAATCACATTCCTATCAATAAATATCCATAAATTCAATTTTTTTTTGATAATGACATGGGAAAGAAAATTTTATCTTTATCCATGTGTATATATTAGTTTCATAGTATACTATGTTAAATAAAGTAATACCAAATTCACTACTTGGAGCTATACCGATATTTTCCCGATATATCCATTTTTTGTAGTCACCGATATCGATATTGGGCAGAAATGATATTTCCATAATATTCATTAAAAAAATAAAAAATATCGATAAATATCGGCCTGTAATATCGATATCGCTTATTTTTTTCACAAATTAAACCAAATATTGTTAGATATCGAGTAAATATCGAGGAAATATCGAAAGATATCGAGAAAATATCGATGAATTTCGGAAAAAACTCCAAAAAAAATAGTGTAGGTATATAAATGTCACAACTGTAAAAAAAATTAAATTCTTTTGTTAAATTTATGTATTAAATGTTTGCTCTTAAATTTTTTATAATTTTTAAATTTACCGATATCGATATTCGATATCGATATATCCATCGATATTTCCATAAATTTAAGACCTCGATATTTCCATCGATACCGATATTTTCAACCTTGTTTGGAGCTATGGTACAACACACAAAAATTTGATTAAGTTGGCATATTATATTACTCCCTCCGCCCCGTAGGAATTTGCACCCTACGGGACGACACATTTTTTAAGAAAAAATAGTTTTATATATAAATTAGTGATATATGGGTAAATATGTGTAAAAGTTTGTGAGTGTGCACGTAAATCAATGGTTTTTTTTTAGTAGTGTGCAAATTTGTGTGTGACGTCCAAAGAAGGAAAGTGTGCAAATTCATGCGGGACAGAAGGAGTAGTTGTGAAAAAACTAATCAAAACTTTAACGAAGAAAATCAAACCAGATTAATATTTAGTGTATATATATATATATATCACCCGTCGCCTAACATTATTATTAATCAAAATTATCACATCACTCCCTCCGTTTAGTATTGTTCACTGTTTTTGAGTTCAATTTTTATTTTAAAATATTAATTATTTTTGCTATTTTTTGTTATCTTTTCTAACTCTTCTTTTTTTAAGAAAAATATCGCAGCACACACTTATTTTTCGGTAAATCTATCCAAATTTTATAAGAAACTTCAAATCCAACCATGAAAATTACGGGGATAAATCACCTCATCAAATTAAATAAAAAAAATGTGATTTACATATAGATTTAAAAAAATTACTATATTTACAAATAAGTTTTGTAGAAAAAAAAAATATGCTTATATGCAGAAAAAAAATATGTATCTGTGCAAATATTATAAATTTATTTATAAATATAGTGATTTTTTTAATTTAATGTAAATCACTAATAAAAAAATTAATTAAAGCGAAAAATTTAAAGATAAATCTATAACTAATTATGTGCGTACACGTGGTGATAAATAAACCACAAAGGTTCAAAAAAACAAACGCTAGACTCACCAAAACTGTCCGAAGGCCGACAGCTTTCCCAGCAGCAATATTCTTCAAATTGTCATCGAAAAACAACTGCAATTTCAACCAAAAAAAAAAAAACATGCCCAAAATCAAGAAAAAATCAACCAATTAATTCGAGGGAAAAATCAAAGAAAAAAAGATCGCGTGACCGTACCGTACGGCGTGGATCAACCTCTGCAACATCAATGGCGATGTTCATCGCTTCCATCGAAGGTTTCAGGACAACAGGAAACTCCCTCGGATGCGCTGAGTTCCACAGGTTAGGATTCATCGTCTCGAAACAGATGATTTTCTCGAAGCAATCTCTGATCCCCAGGCGATCCAAAGCTTTCATCGCATGAATTCTGTCCGAATTCGTGAAAATCTGCAGCAACAATTTTTAAAATCCAACCGCAAAATACCTAATTTTATAAATTGAAGACATAAATGTTTTTCTATAAATGAAGTAATATAAAAAATTATCTCACGATTTTTCGTTGTTTGATCGATTGCAGAATTGCGCGCAATCGTGCGTCCGGTTTGATCAATTCGTACGGCAATCTTCCGTGCACGAAACTGCCACGAAAATAATTAGATTATTATTTTTAAAAAAAATTAATCTCTAATTTCTAGAGAGAGAGAATAATACCTGTGATAATCATCGGGATTAATGTCGTAACCCAAAGCCTGCAACATTCGAAAAATAGAAGAAAAGATTAATCGAATTGTAACAAATTTGAGAAATTGAAAAACAAAATTGAATAAAAAATAATTACGCGAAGGCCAGCTAAAGAGCTTCCATAAGTTCTGAAAAGCTCTCTGTTCATGTTCTGAGCTTCCGACTCAGTGAGCCCAAATTTCTCCGCAAGAAAATCTGATATATGAAAAAATTTAAAAAAATTCAATAATTTTCCCCACAAAAATTTATTTCTTCCACAAATTAACAATAGTTATAAAATTAATTATAAATTTATGATCAACCTTGAACGTTCCGTTTAAGAGCTTGGCCAATTCCAGTGTTGGAAGAGTACAAGGTGTCATCCAAATCTGCAACAATTTCATCAGAAAAATGGATCAATTTACTCTAATTCAATTTTACATTTTTTTTAATTAGTGCTAAAGAATGAACTGCAGAGAACTGTATATATGAAAATGTACCGAAAAGGAGGGAATCAAAGGAGGAAGTAATGAAGGGAGAAGCCATGGAAGAGGTGATCGATGGTTCTAGAGAGAGGATTTTTGAGATTAGAAGTGAAGGAAAGCGCTCTGAATGAATTGGAGAGGAAGGGTATTTATGGGGAAATTTTGGGTGAAAATGAAGACGAGTTTGATTTGACAGCTGACTCAGCTGGGGCCCACGCGGTTGTAATCAAACAATTTCAGGTTAAATAATTTGGGAATTATTTAAAAATTCATTAGTACTCCCTCAAAATTGAACTATCCTTACTGTACACGATTATTAAGAAAAGTAAATATTAATGTGTAAAAGTGAGTATATGTATATAAAAAATGAAAATAATAATTGTAAGTTTTTTATTTTGGATAAGTAGACCATTTATTGTGGACGATTATTTAAGACAACGTGGACCATTTATCGTGGACGGAGGGAGTATTTGTTTCTGGCAACATTGACATTGTGCTAGTTCGAGGATAAAACAAGTCACACCGACCGGTATATTTGTGTGAAATTCGGATCAAGTAGCTAATTGATGCTATTTATTGTCACCTATGGTACAAATGAGGATCCACAAGCCAGTAATAAGTAGTCGGACTTTTAATTTTCTTTTTTAATTTTTTAAATTAATTTAGGGAACATTTATTTTAAATTTTTCAATGATAATGAGAATAAATTTTTTTTTTTTTTTTATCTTTAAATATATTGAATGAGTGTTTACATTACTAGTGTTGTGCTCCAATTTTTTTAAAAAAAAATTGACAAAAAAAAAAATTTGTTGATTGTGACGGGGGATTGATTGATGAGGATGAATATAAAATGAGAAAAGAGTAATCAAATGGGGTTTTATTTGGGAGGAAAAACAATATAGTGTATCTTATTTTGTTCTCATTACCTATTGTAATTACTATATATATTCTCATTCTTATTACTCCCTCCGTCCATAAAAAATGGTCTTATTATTTTGCATGTTGTTTAATGTAATATGATGTAGGGTATTATGAGGTATTGTGAAGTCCGTTTACGAATTTAAAAATTGTGTATGAAAAATATATAAGCATATTTTTCATATACAATTTTTAAATTCGTAATCAGATATCACAATATCTCATAATACTCTTTGACATATTGCATTAAATTACGTGCAAAATAGCAAGATCATTTATTGTGGATGGAGGGAGTACTATTTATGAATTTTCATATCGAATGCTATCTTATTTTTTTTTTTAATCAATTTAGAAATATATAGATATTTTTTTAAATCAATGTATAAATGTTTTTTTTTTTAAATTTAGAGCTGAAGATACCCTCTTAGCTAGAGAAATCGCTGGCATCTGGCAATAGACGAAATTTCGATGCACTAAGTGGCGTCAACAAATGGTATCAAAATTCTTTCAAAGCATCATAAATTATTATATTAAGAAGCACTATTAATCTATTTATATACTATATTAGTATTACTTCGAAGTGATAAGTGTGAAAAGAGATTGAAATTACCTAACCTCATTTTACACATTGAGTATCACGTTTTCTTCGATCAATTTAAAATGGTTAAGCTTCATTCTTTTTCTTTCCTTTTTCAGGACTTATTATAAGGTTCAAAATAAGGTGTCACTTCACATTAAAAAAAAAATCAATAAAAACGAGAATGTGAATATGAATAAGAATAAATATATGCTAATTATAGTGATTATAAAAAAAAAAAATGTACTTAATACTAGTATATATTCTAAATGAGGTAATTATTGCTCTCTATGGTTACTCTTCTATCCCTATAATTATTCTTCTCAATTAATTCCTCATATCATAATTAATTATTTTTATTTTTTAAATCAAAATATAGTATTAATAACAATATAGATAAATATTCGTTTAATATATTTAAAAAAAATTCTCAAAAATTCAAAACAAATATCTAAAATGATGAGATTACGCGTCAACTCTCAAGAGAACGTTCTAGGCAATGACATGACCCTTTCTTGGAAGAATAACATGCAAAAAACGTGATGAGGAAGTGAATATTTTAAATTTTTACACCAATTTATTATATGTTGAGGCCTTGAACAGTAAGACTTTAAAGTTGTGATATAATAATTAAAAATGTTTGGTCAGAATATTAGGAGCCTCTTTCCTAAATTAATATGCTTCCTAAAATAATTTATAAGTTGTTTGAAAGTTAATTATAAATATTTTTAAAGTGTTCATAAATTTAAATGATCAACAATATATAAGTAAAAAAGATAAAAATTTTTTACGGTTTATAAGAAGATAGATTTCTCAAGTCTTCATCTTCATCCATCCACTACACCAATTGGAACAAACCTTTTCCCGTCCTCACAAATCTTTCCTTTCTTCGCTATGATTGATACTCACGATCCATAAAAAAACCTCAGATTTCAGTGCTCTTTATCAAGTTCGAAGCCAATTTAAATAAGCCACAGTACTACTACATGTTTCAATCAGATATTGTAGCAGATATTAGTGTTGTGGCATGATTGTGCCTACGTATAGGCCCATACCCAATAATAAAAGGCCCTAGCCGGATTATGGATTAAGCTTATTGAAGCTTGAAGCACCCTCAAGGGCCGATCGAGGATGCATGAAGCTTGGAGATATGCCAACGATCTATTTGAGGTCGAATGAAGCTCATATGTATTCTTGTGTTTATCCAACCACGAGTTTGTTGAAGCTCGGAGATGCTTTTAATTGTTCTTCTGAGGCCATCTGAAGCTCGGAGGCACCTCCTGGTGCGTCCGAGGATGTCTGAAGCTCGAATGATCTTTTTGGAATGTCCGAGGGTCGAGAAAGTTAAAAATGAAGATGCTGGAGTCCGAGGATCACTCTCTTAAAGAACCGAGGATCAATCTCAACTATTCGGGGATCGACAACTAATGATCTCCAACCTAGATGATTAAGGAACCGAGATAGAAGGATATCAGGGTCTAAAGAGAAATCAAACATGTTATTTAAGCAGCCACTTAGGTCTGATACATTGTACTATTCTATTAATTTATTCTCATACATGACGTCTATCCATTGGCCCTGTAATATAGTCCATATTACTGGCATCTGACACGAACATGCAGTCACAATCCAAGACTCAACAATCTTGGGACCACTAGCCACATGATGTCATCCTGTTATTCATAATGTATGAATATGATCTCATATAGCCATAATACACACTCTGCGATCATATATCACTATTTATGCACCCTTAGTTCTCAACTATTGCAATATTAGACTGAGCAATTTTTAATGTCATTTACGTTTTCAATATTGTTGTGTTTAATTGGCTCTTGTTTATACCTCTATATTTATATAACTCAGTATTAGTACATTTATTGTACGGTTTAACTAATACAAAACTTAATATTGAAAAAAATCTAATACTTTTCAATGATTATAATTAATATTAATAAATTATTTTATAATATCTAAAATATAATCAATACATACACAATTTTTAAACATAAGATATTCAAAGCATATAGTTACAACTCAAAAGTAATATCACGTAGCATTTTCTATAATAGTTATATAATCATGGTCTAGAGAAGTGACATCGAATTAAAATAATGCAATTCGTGATTAATATGGATTGAGGCATCATTTTTTCCTCGGATAATCTTCTTTAATTTAATGGTGTGTTTGACAAATTAAACTCAATGCTTTTACTTTAACTATGTGTTTGAAGGTAGTTTTGGAATTATGATGATATTTAATTAATTATTATGATGAATTTTGAAATAAATGGATTTTAGAATTTATTGATTTCAATTCCATCAACTTAAAATTCTTTATTTGAATTTAACGTAAATATATGACAATTTTAACAGAGTAATTGTTAATTCATTCTGACAATTTCAGATATGCGATGAAGAAAGATATTTTTTGAGCAGAAAAAAATCTATTAGTTGGTTCAAATTGTAAGCTTAAATTTAGATTGAGATTTTATTTATCAAAATTTAAAATTTAAAATTAGTTATTTTGTCAGTAATAATATCTATTTAAAAAGTTTTAAAAAGAAAAGAAAAAGTTGACCTCATTTAGCACAATGTTGGGTGAATGGTACTCCCTCCGTCCCAGGAGATATTGCGGTGTCTTTTGGGCACGTGGTTTAAGAAAAATATATAAAAAATACATTTTTATAAATATTATATGTGTATTGTGAGAGTTGAGTTTAATAAATAGTTTTCTTTTTTAGCTATGCAAACAACTCAAAATACAAAATATGCAATGTCTTTTGGGACGGAGTGAGTAGATGGTTCGTTAAAAATTGAGACACTGGACATGCAGTCAACCTTTTGGGCTCTTTTAATTTAATGTTGGGCTCTACATAAATTGGCCCAATATAGTTTTATCTGGGTTTTCATTTTTACAGGTTGTTTTTCATTCTTTTTCCCTTCAATAAAATTGCATCTATTTGGAATATATTTAAACATCTCTTAAAAGGTTATGGTTATTTCCACTAATTTTTTTTATAAACACTATTAAGATGAATACGCGACTTTTTATTCAGAAAAAAATGTTGAATTTGTTTCAATTCTTTTATATAAATTTTTAGAATTTTTTTTTGATTTTTTTTAATTTTTCGAAATAATCGATAGTGTGTTTATTTGGGTAGAATATTTACTAAAACTGGTTGTACAAATGACTTTGGCCCTCTAAAATATATAATAACCCATTCTTACAAGGCCCATTTTATTTAGACTCTAATTTATGAAAAGTACATTCCATTTATTTTTATTTATTTAAATATATACAAAATATTTAAAGTGTTTTTTTTATTAGGTTGTTGAATTTATTAAGTACATCCCTCTACAATAATATCACAAACCCCTAATTTTACACCATCAGATCATTTGCATTTTTAAAATAAAAAATTCATCCATTTAAATGAAGTCATATGTTCACTCCTAATTTGGTTCTACTTGATCAATATTACAATAACTAAGCATAAGTGGGAAGAAGATTAATGTGCATATGTAATCATAATTTTTTATTTTTATAAACTTAGGTTAAAGGAAATAATTTTTAGGATAATATTTGTTGTTTATTTGTTGTTTCTTATGAATATTGATGTATTTTGATTGAATGAAGTGTAAATTATTTTGCTAGTTTTTGTATTTGTTTTCGCGTTATGTAAAATCTCAAACTTTACTTTGCTGAGTAATTGATATTATTTTGGAAAATATTTTCTAAACTATGTACGATTTTTTAAAAATATATCGAAAGTTGATTTTCAATTTTTTTTCAAAACAATGTCCATTTTACTTTTTGTGGCGGCAAAGGGAGCATTGCTGGCATTTTTTTTCTGTAAAAAAAAAATTATCGAAAAGGGTGTGATGTGTTATAAAATACTCCCTCTGTCCCGCAGGAATTTGCACACTTTCCTTATTTGGACGTCCCACACAAATTTGCACACTACTAAAAAAAGAAACATTGATTTACGTGCACACTCACAAACCTTTACACATATTTACCCATATACCACTACTTTATATATAAAACTATTTCTTCTTAAAAAATGTGCCGTCCCGTAGGGTGCAAATTCCTACGGGACGGAGGGAGTAAAATATAATGACAGCAGGACATATCAGGAAGTTAACTTAAGTTCTATTAGTATATAGTAGGGTATCCAAGTTATATTAGTATATAGTAGGGTATCCTAATTAGTGGGGTGTACTACCCATAAAACGGGGTCTAAATAACCAAGGCTTTCTTAGAAATAACATTGATTAACTCTTGATGGACTTTTTCTTGATCAAAGGATACACCTCCAATTATACGATTTGTGATTTAAACTCGTGTTTGCAACATAAAATAGTAATGAATCAGGATATTCCCCCCCATAATTGAGTATTTCACCCCTCTCTTCACTTCACCCCTTATATTTTCTTTTCACCACCAATAATTATCCTAACTAACCCTTGCTATTGTATGAATTAATTATTTTGTAAATTCACCCCCACCCTATTAGAATCGGCGGTTGCGTGGAACAGGGCAACGCTCTTCGCGGAGGCAAGGTTGCAGGCGGGATCCGACGTGAATGGTGTGGCAGTTTCAGGGCATGGTTGGGATCGACTCTGGCGAAACTGTGCGACAAGAAATTCCGGCGCGGCGAGGTTGTTGTCTTCTTCCAGTTTCTGGATTTCAAGGGAACAGGGACGGTGTGTGCTTCCATGGCTTTTTCCCATCAACGACAATTTCTGAGTAGAAGCGGCTGTAGGTGTTGCGGCTCGGACGGTGGATTTTGTTTTTGTCGAACAAATGTTCGAACAATGCTGACTGAACCTGGAGAAAAATTTCGAAAAATATATATTTGCTCATGTACATGTGGTAGCACCAATTTGTTCATTTCATAATACAAAATTAATGGAGGCCTAAAAAAAATTAGGGATATGGGCTTTATTTATGGGCTTCAGGCCAAATTTTTTTTGCCTAATTTATAAATAAGCAGGCCCATTTTATATATGTTTTTTTATATAAAAAAAGAGGCCCCATAATAAAAAAAAGAATAGCCCAAATTAAAAAAATAAGAAGGGAGGCCCAATATTATATGGCCCAAAACAAAAAATGGGTCCAATGCCCAAATAAATTAAAGTGAATGGCACAAATAACCCAAGTCATAGATAACTTAATATAGGGTTTTCAGATTGTTCCCTTCTTTTTCGCAGACTGAGTTTGAGGGATTTTGGTTCAAGGTTTTCAACAAAAGTCAGGTTCGTGGCGGATTTTGGGCGAAAAAATCAAGGAAAAGATTTGCGTGGGCCACTACTACCACAGTTCGCCGTCCGCACGTGTAGCCTGAAAACGCCGTCGCGTCTCCGGCGTGAAGGTCTTGCGTCTCCAGTTCCGGCGGTTGGCCGACGCGCAGCGGAGGCCGTCGGAGCCGTCCGTCGAGCCGCTTCAGGGGCGGCGTCGCGCGTCTATGGCCATCGCCGTCGCGCACCGGGGCACCGTCGCGGATCAGGGGTGTCGTCTGACGCCGTCGCGTCGGATAAGTTTTGGGTTTTTGTTCTTAATTAGAACAGGTTCAGAAATAAAGATTGATGGTTTTCTGATGTTGGGTTTCACAAAAATGATAACAGAGCTTGTCCTCTGATTTTTCTTTGTTCCGATTCTGGGGGTTCACTAGGATTTCGGAAAAAAAAAATAAAATTGGTATGTGAAAGATTGATTTTGGGATTTCGAAAAAAAATCCTGATTTCGAAAAAAAAGGAAAAAAGTTTCTGGAAAAAGCATGATTTTTGGTTCAAAAACAAATCATATGAACAATTGTTTCTGGGTTGTGAATTTTTTTCTCGAAATTGGGTTTCGAAGAATATTTGGATACTGGGTTTTGTTATGTTGATTATGTAAAAAAAAAAAATACATACAGAACATAACATATGAAAAAGAAACAGATTACCGTATACATCCAGAATAATATCAAAACATATTCATACATTGAACATATGGATTTGCAGTATAATTTGTAAGCAGAATATTCCTATTGTATACATCATAAATATATCACATATAGGAATCAAATCATGAATATATCCAGCAGTAAGCATATTGAACAGATAATCAGAAACAATATGCCGTATATACTCATACAAACAAATTCATATGCATACGAAATATTCCTAAGCATGCATTTAATAATTTTCCAGATTTATTTAAATAAGGAAACTTACGGTTTCAGCAAAAAGAGATATAAAATTAATCCTTGATCATTCCAGAAAATTCGTGAGCAATCCTCTCATAAATCATATTCCTCATATGGCTAGAACTAGTGCCAGTTTGTTACAACGTGACTACGTCTAGGGGCGACCAAGCCAGAAAATCAATAATGTAACTGCGTAGAATGTTCTGTGTACAAGGTCCTTAATACAAGAGTATAAAATACAATATAAATACTAAAGTATCCTAACCGTAAGCCCATAGGCCTAAAGCTCACTGGACTAAATGTATTATTATTATGTTCATATATTATATTATGTAATCTAATATATTACAACATTTATAACTTGTTTTTTCATTACTGTTTCATTAGAATAGTGAAAAAAAATGTTTCGTTTCTTTCTTTTGTGGTTGATAAAATTTCTGAAAACAAGTATCGATGAATTTGAGTTTAATCATGGAAAGGAAATCAGCAAGGCTGAGAAAGCGGTGGTGCCAAAAGGGCTTGAGGAAAATGAAGGGGTGATCCTGGTGCCGGGATGTGAATATGAGGAATGGTCATTTGATGAGTTAACATCCGACATGGTTGAAGAGTTTAAGATGTTATCAGAACATATGAAATTGTAATAACTTGTTTTCTTTATTTTCTCTTTCTGCTTTGATTATTATTATAAACATCTCTTTAATCAATCTTCTTTTCTCTTCTTCAGGGATCTGTCGATTTCCTTCAATAGTGAGTAAGTTCCTGACTTGTGGTTTTTTTATTTCTCTTTCTATTTTGATTATTGTTAATATTATTATTTTAATTATCTATGTAATCAATCTTCTGTTGTCTTCTTCAGTGATATTAGTCCTCCCTCCAAGATTTAAATTGAGTAAGTTCCTGCTTTTATAACTTGTTTCTTCACTCCTGTTTCTTTAGAATAATCATGGAAATGAAATTAGTAAGGCTGCGAAATAGCTGGTACCAAAAGGTGATCTAGAAAAAGCTAATAAAAGGAATGAATACATCAATAACTCACAGCTTCTTGATTCCTTCTCTCTACCTTTCTTTATTTCGTTTCTCAATTTCTTATGTTTAGGTTTCATTGCTGTTTCAAGACTGAGGATGAGGTGGATGCCTCCCGCGAAGGCGGTTCTAAATCTTAATGTGTCTAGTTAATTTATTGAATTTCCTAATTTTTAAGATTATGCATATTTTGGTTGTAAATGATGATGTGATGATGAAATTTAGAATGTCGATTAGATTTCTTTTATTCTATGTTTTGAGATCAAAATGAGATTTTCTTTTACCTCAATTTGATCTCAAAACAGGGCATAAAAGAATTCAATCCACATTGTAAATTCATCACTACATCATATACAGTCAAAATATGCATAATCCGGAAAACAAAGAAATTCAATGGAATTAACTAGAACCGTCTTCACCGGAGCCATCCACCTCATCTTCACTCTTGAAACAACAATGACACCTAAGCATAAGAAATTGAGAGGCCAAATTAAGAAAGGTAGAGAAAAGAAATCAAGAAGCTGTAAGTTATTGATTTACTCATTCTTTGTATTAGCTTTTTCTAGATCACCTTTTGGCACCCGTTATTTCTTAGCCTTACTAATTTCATTTCCATGGTTAGACTTAAATTCATCAATATTTGTTTTCACAAATTTTACCACCAAGAAAAGAAAGAAACTCATCTTCTTTGGAAATATTTAATTTTTAACTATTCTAAATAAACAAATTATAAAAGCAGGAACTTACTCAATAGGGAGAACTAATATCAATGAAGAAGACAATCTAAGATTGATGATAGAGATAATTAAAATAATAGCAAACTAATAAACAAAAAATATTAATAATGGCACTGTAATTACTGTAATGCATTAGAGTAAATATATCAGCAATATACCACCAATTGCTTATGAATTAAAAACTATAAACTGAATTAACAAAATGCGTGAGTGAAATTCCCATTGAAACCGCCTCTCAGACGGTAATGGGCATATATACTAATGGGTCCAATTTCTTATTTAAATGTTAAGCCCAACTCTCTTTGGATAGATTGAGCCCATTTGCCTAAAGAGATATTCTTCACAGCACGTAAGTAGATAAAAAGGGGATAATTCACACAGTAGAGATAGGGAACACGTAACAATTGAGATTTTAGGGAGCTTTGAATTAATTTTATTTGGATTTTTCTTGTTCTTTATTTAAGCTTTTGCTGCAAATTATTTCTTGAAACGATGCGGTTCTCAAGCATGCATAATGAAAATTAAGCTAAGGTATGTAAGTTTTTTGTACCTTTCGCCGGTGGTTACAGAACCCAGGCAGAACAAGACAGACAGCAATGGCACGTTGTTGCTGGTTTTGAGCCATAGAGCTCCAAGTTCCTTCTTAACAGTGTAAGAGTGAGAGGAACAGCTTGTAATGCCAGCGACAGAGAAAACCCTTCCCTCAGAAACAGAGCGTGCCAGGCAGAAAATGGTTGTGCCCATTGTAATTGTTCCAAACAGCCCAGATGTCTTCCAATGAACTGGACCTCTACAACTAACCTCTTCTCAGGATTCGGAAGTAGTCCATGTGTAATTTTGATCATCTGGCTGTAATACGTCAAAGCCTCCTTGTAGCGATCATGGTAGTCTTGAATATGGTTGTTGGTTTCATGTTCAGTGAGAATCACAATTTTTGGATTTAGACTCTTAACAAATCGGAGAATTTCAATTTGTTCCCTCACACACACTTCCTTCATCACGAAGGGCAAATTCACGGCGATGTCTGCGGTACTTCCCTGTGTAAGTATTTGATCTCTCAAAACAGGATAGGCTGTGTAGATAGATCCGTTAGTGAGAATTGAATTCCACATTCTTCTGCAGCAGCTTCCATATTCCTTCGAAAATCAGTAGAAATTGACCCACAGCCGTCTATCGCCGTATATTTCACCGACGGAGCGCCATCATGTCTAGTTGACACGCGTTGTAAGAAATTTCTAACCATGAACGGATTTCCAACCTTAAAATCAACAATATGAATATCCTTGGATTTCTCCGTAGTCATATCCATTAACCCGAGGGAAATATCGTACGATTTTTCCCTCGAATTAATGGATATAACTACGAAGAAATCCAAGAATAGGATATTCATATTGTTGATTTTAAGGTTGGAAATCCATACATGGTTACAAAGTTCATCCAACTCGTGTCAAGTAGGCGTGATGGCGCCCCATCGGTGAAGTTCACGGCGATCGACGGCTGTGGGTCAATTTCTACTGCTGTTCGAAGGAATATGAAAGCTGTTGCAGAAGAATGTGGGGTTCAATTCTCCCTAACAGATCTTTCTTCTATATACACTGCTTACCCTGTTTTGAAAGATCAAATACTTGTACAGGGAACTTGTTGATAGAATTTTATTAATCGTGTTCGTTTATGTGGCTTGTTACGTCGGATTAATTCTACCAAACAATAATCTTATGATTTTGTGTTCTTGGAGGAGATAATGTAGAGAGTTTAGAGAGAGAAAGTAGAGTGTAGGAAATGTATTAGAATTGTGTGAATAGTACAAGAGAGACCTTATTTATAGGTGTGCGAATGTGAGACGACACCTTACGAGCCTATTTGGCTTCCGGTGTTGACGAAGGTCCGTAACCTTCGTCCTGGTCCCTTACACTGCTCCCTACATCGTGCCTCATCCTACTACAATGCCTTAAACTAGATGGGCCTCATTAAAAACCTCGCCGTAAACCACCCTTGTGGATAAACCGGACGGAGGAAAAAAGAGTGCACCATCTGGGTCCTATAGACTAACAGGCGAGCTCCTGGGCAAGCTCGGAGGCGGGCTCCAGTGGTTCGGGCGAGCTCGGAGGCGAGCTCAAGTGCCTTGCGTGGCTTACGAGTGTCGTGCGATGATGGACCTCGGCTAGGTCTTCGTGGGGATAGGGGCGAGCTCCTTTAGGCGAGCTGCGCAGGTGAGCTGCCCCCATGTGGGCGAGCTCCACACTTCAGCGGATCTGGGTGAGCCCTGGCGACCTGCCAAACCTTGGTGATTATCCAGATGCTAGTTGTATTAGTTCGCCAGACCAACAGAACTACCGCAGATATCGCCGTGAATTTGCCCTTCGTGATGAAGGATGTGTGTGAGGGAACAAATTGAAATTTTCTCCAGTTTGTTAAGAGTTTAAATCTCAAAATTGTGATTCTCACTGAACTTGAAACCAACAACTATATTCAAGACTACCATGATCAGTATAAGGAGGCTTTCACGTATTACAGCCAGATGATCGAAATGACAAATGGACAAATTTGGAATTCCAACTAGAGGGTAGTTATAGAGCTCCAGTTCATTGGAAAACATCTGTGCTCTCTTCTGGGCTGTTTGGAGCAATTACAATGGGCACAACCATTTTCCGCCTGGCACGATCTGTTTATGAGGGAAGGGTTTTCTCTGTCGCCGGCATTACAAGTTGTTCCTCTCCATCTAGATGCTCAATATTATATATCGAATGCCTCTATTTTGAGATAATTTAAATTACCAAAAATTTTATAGTTTTTGTTTGCTTTGTGAACTTTTGTCATTTTTATTTTATTTTGAGTTTGTCTTGTTGTGAACGGGGCATCTTGAGTACTTGCCACCAAATAGAGGCACGCCCACAAACGTTATTTATTACGATTGAGACTCGACAATCTATTAGAAAACTTTCCGATTTTAGTGCTCTTTAATAGGTCCGAAGCCAGTTTAAATAAGTCACTGTACAATAGGCACATACCCAATACTAAAAGGCCTTAGCTAGAGCCCGATTATCGATTAAGCTTATTGAAGCTTGAAGCACCCTCAAGGACCGATCGAGGATGCTTGAAGCTTGGAGATGTGCCAATGATCTATTTGAGGTTGAATGAAGTTCAGAGGTATTTTTGTGTTTATCCAACCACGAGTTTGTTGAAGCTCGGAGATGCTTTAATTGTTCTTCCGAGGTCACTTGAAGATGGAGGCACCCCCTGGTGCGTCCGAGGATGTCCGAAGCTCAAATGATCTTTTTGGAGTGTTCGAGGGCCGAGAAAGTTAAAAATTACAATGCTGGAGTCCGAAGATCACTCTCTTATAGAACCGAGGATCTGCCTCACATGTTCAGGGATCGACAACTAATGAGCTCCAACCTAGTTTGTTGAGGAACCGAGATGTGAGGATATCAGGGTTTAGAATATGTTATTTAAGCAGATATGATACTAGAAACCAAATTCGAATCGACACTTAGCTCGCAACCGCCGTCGACAGTCGCGCTGCCCTCGCCAGACCACTGTTCCGACCCCTGCTCGCCGCCGCTCTTCCCTGTTCATCGCTACCTACTGCCGAAAATCCACTGCTATTACTTCCAAATCGCCGCCATCGCAAATCTGCCGTCAAGTTCTGCAAATCGCAGCCGCGATCGGAAACTACTCGTAGCCGCGCCGCTCCTCTGCCCTGTTTCAAAGTTCGCGGAGCACACAACAATCGACCGAAATCGCCGTCTGGAATCCATCCAGGCAGCCGTGAATACCACAATTCCAAGCGAAGTTTGGTGTGGGCTTTCTAAGGTAAGTTGGGCCCAACTTTTATTTCCTATTCAAATTATTAGGCCCAGCCGTTATAACTAATTGGGCCCTTTTGCTCCATTGAAGATTAGGAATAGTAGGTAGTTAGGGTTTCTGACGCACGTTAGAATTAGGGACTGAGAATAAATTTATTTTTTGAAGGGAAAATTACAAAATGATTTACAAAACTGGTAAAAATTATAAATTAGTTTTGTGCAGAGAAAAAAATATACTTCTGTGCAGGAAAAAATTACACTTCTGTGCAGATATTGTGAACAAATTTGTAAATATAATCACTTTTTTAAACTAATATGTAAATCACCCTTTTTAAATTTTTATTCATTAGAAGTAGAGTAATTTTTATGTTTGATTGTACATTTGCAGATTATTTGAAAGTTTCTATTTAATTTTATTTTAATTTAAAGAATTTTTAGTAATATCATTCTCAATATGCTTTTAATTCTAATATGTCTATTGTCTAAATTAATTCATTCTTGTTATAATTTTTTCGATGTTTAATTTATTTATATTATTTTTGTTCATTTCTATTGTCTCATTTATTTCTTTTCACAAATTAGTTATTAGTTAAGCCCTTTTTTATTTGAGTGGAATTCACCCGAAGCATCTCTCACTCCTGCACGTTTTAGTTTAGATTATTATTTTCGTATTCTCTCACTCCAAACACTTTTTCTTTTCTCTTTTTCTCAAGTCCAATCAAAATTTTGTACACGAGAATTATTTTATGTACAACTCATTTTTTTTTCTTTCATTTATATACCTACTCATCCACCAGATTTACACATAAACTCAATTCAATCTCATTATCCCATTTCACATTCAATTTCCACTTGGATCATATGATACATTAGGCTCAACAAAGAAAGACAAATTAGACTCAATAAAGAAGGACAAATCAGCTAAATTTGTATGTTACCAAAAAAAATTAAGTCAAAAGGCTCAAAATGGCTAACTACGGAAAAATTTATTTAGTAAGAAAATTTTGGTTGAGTGACTTTCAAAACAAAGATTGCCTCAAATCATTTTCACAAATTTCACACTAAAAATAAGCTATAAAAAGACATATGACAAGTTCCAGAGCCAAAAGCATGAATTATACTCAGAAGAAAGAAATTAGACCCATAATATATACAAATCCAAAAGGTTCTAAAGCTCACAGGCTTCTCTAATCATGAATTACGAGCACAAATCATGCAAAATTTTCACATGACAAGTAAACAGGCTAGCATCAATTCCAACGATCCGACTCAATAAAATTTTAAAAACTATCAATCACCAAGTCAATGATATAGTGTAAATTGTTTTGCTAGTTTTTATATTCGTTTTGTAAAATCTCAACTCTGCTTTGCTAAGTCATTGATACGATTTTGGAAAATATTTTCAGAACTATGTACATTATTTAAAAAATGTATTGAAAGTTAATTTTCGTATGTTTATTTAAAAACAATGTCCATTTTACTTTCTGTGGCGGCGAAAGGAGCATTGCAGACATTTTTATTTTCTGTAAAAGAGAAATCATGAAAAAGGGTATGATGGGGTATAAAATAAAATATAATGAAAGCAAGGCATATTAGGAAGTTAGCTTCAATTCTATTAGAGTGTGTTTTGTTTGATAAATAAAATAATCTGCCCCACCAAAATATACTTCATCCGTCCCACTATAAGTTTCTCACTTTCCTTTTGTGGATGTCCCACTATAAGTTTTTCATTCCATAAAAAGCAACAACACTATTTCATATATTAATAAATACTATTTTTTACAACTCCCCATTACTTTTTCACAACTCCCCATTACTTTTTCACAATTTCCCATTATTTTTTTACAACTTTTCATTACTTTATACAAAAGTCAACTTGTGGCCCACCATAAAATAATAAATAATACACTTTCTTAAACAAAACAACAAAAAGAAACAAAAAGTTTATAGAGAGACGGAGGGAGTATATGATTTGACTGGATAAATTATTTTATACCCTTAGGTGTATTTTGTTTGATGAATAAAATAATCTATCCCACCAAAATATGCATGTTTTAACTGGATAAATTGTTTTACCAATAAACAAAACATAGGGTATCCTTATTAGTGGGGTATATTACCCATAAAATGGGGTCTAAATAACCAATGCTTTCTAAAGGTAACACCTCCAATTGGAGGAATTGTGATTTAAACTAGTGTTTGCGGCATAAACTAGCAATATATATATATATATATATATATATATATATATATATATATTTGCTCATGTGGTAGCACCCATTTGTTCATTCGATAACATAATTTTTAGCCATATAAAAAATAGAGTAAATGTTGACGCAAAATAAACAACACTGATGAAAATGTAATAAAAAGTGCAACGGAAGCTCACGAAGAAAAAAAATATCAAATTGAAAAAGAAATTAATATGAAAACAAGAACAAAGGAGAATAATATTGTGTAAGTTAATTAAACAACTCCTAAACTAGGAATACAATTTTAAACTTTTTATTAAGGGATTATTTTTTTCCTTCAAATAAAAGGGATTATATTTTTTTATAGCAAATAAATTTACCATTTATTAAAAATAATCAACCCAGTTTTAACATTTATTTTTATTTTGGTCCAATATAATTTTGAATGAGAAATATAAACGAAAAACTTATGGAAAACGCTTGACGCGTGCAAATTCATTTGCAATCCTTCGGGCCGGTAAAATCAGCCTTCTAGATTAAACTACCCCCAACACTCCTCACATTATTGTTTGTTTAAAAGATAAAATTATTTATCCATCGAAAAAATAGATATTTTGAATGGATAGATAATTTTATCCTATAAACTAAAGAATACCCTCATTGAATTATAAATTCAGAATAAAAATAAAAAGCAGAGGTCAATGCTTTTATACCAAATGCTTGTTTACAAACTCAACATAAAAAGTAAAAGTACTTATTTTTTTTTAAAAAAAACACTTAAAACATGTTTTCAATAACTATTGTAAGTGCTTATTATTATTTTTGGTTAAGCAATAATTTTTAGCTTTTAACTTCTAGTTAAGCACTCCTACACATTCCCCCCAATAAAATAATACTCAATACTCTTTTTAGAAGCACTTCTTTTGCAAACATATTTTTCTTAATCATTTTTCAAAACCACTTAAGTTTAAAACACTCCTTATTTTTCATTTTGCTACTAAAATTACTTAATACTCCCTCTATCCCAAGATAAATTTCACATTTTCCTTATATGGATGTCCCAACTCTTTCTTCACACCCCAAAAAAGGAAACAACTCACACTCACAAAAGTCAATAAAGTACACTTTTTATATTTTATTATTTAACTTCATACTCACATACTTCACTTTTTCTTAATATGCGTGAAACTCCACATATGAAGAAAATATTGGGACGGAGGGAGTATCACTTATTCAATTCTACTAGAAATTGCAAACATGCACTAAAGCACACAACATCAAAACTCTGAATTTTCCCATGTACTCCAGAATTTTAATATAAAGTAAATGTACCATTGCAGACAGCCTCCAAAAATGCCATCCTTCAGAAAATGTGAACAATGTCGTAGGCAAATCTTTTACAACGTCAAGGAAAAGACTAAGTTTCCAGGATCAACTATATCAAGGTGGATGTTAATGTATGAATACACTATTTTTCGACTTAGTTGTAGTGTTGGAATTACTAATAAATCAGCAGCAGTAAAAGGAAAATAATGAACTCCATTTAATGTATATATGCAAAAATAGGCAGAGAATAAGGATACGTCCAGAATAGCACGAACGACTGCAAGAAGTAAAGATAACAGCCATTGTTAGTATTAACATGAAAACGAGAGAAAGAAATTAAAGGATTCAAACTGGTTCAAGTAGACTATAATTTCCTAATAAACAAACTATCTGCGATCTCAGTATATAGTTCAAAATTCAATTTATTTGACAACACCTAGAGCAAACAAACAATATGTGATCTCAATACATAGTGTCGAATTTAATATATGTGATAACACCTAGTGGGATGGGGATTTCAACTGAATCTCCTATCTATATGATCAATCAAATTATCAGAAAATATATCAAGGGCAAAGTGCTAACATGGGTCTTAAGTATTTTAACTTCAACTTCCTAGCTGTGAAAATGAATCAAGAAGCCAAACGAAGCAGGATAATGCATAATGCTTCTGTCCCAGAAGCTCCCACCTTTCCATGTTGGGCGTCCCACCAAAAGCTTCCCATTCCATATTTGGAAAACAAGTTACCTCACCCCCATCAAATAATCATCCCTACACTTTATTTTATTTACATTAATATCATTCTTTTTACTCTCTATTATTCCCACACTTCTTTTTATTATCTCTCTTCAACCACATTGATTGCAATACATCTTACACCCATTACACTACATCAGATATTATATTACTATTCCTTAAACTCCACAAAAATTCCACTATGCGAAGCTTTTGGTGGAACGCATGAAGTAGTTGACTACACCTAGAAGATGTGCAAAGCATGCTTTCAAGATCAATCAAGGAAAGATGAATAAATAGGCAGAATACAGCCACATGACTTACCACATGAACTAGTTTTCTACAAGCACACATCACACAACGCTAATATATATGCATTAACGAATAAAATTTTTCAGCTTGAGTTTTGCAAAAGATACAAATAAAATAGCAGAGAAGATTACCAAAAGTCCACCAAGAATCCCATCAAATACAATCTGGTTCCAGCTATCAAAATAAGAATGAACAGAGAAACCAGTCTTTGCAGCAAGTCCTGCAGTGGTAATTGCCATAACAACAAAATAGAAGAGACCTCCCATCAATCCATTAAACCCCAAAATTCCGGCAATTACTCCACCTATGATGGACATAAATGTACGGCTGAAACGGAAGAAAAAAGATCACACCTGAGAATATTTTCAATCAAAATCTTTCAATGAAGATAATGAATTTATACATAGTAAAAGAGCAATCATCAGGCGGAGTTGAACAAGGGAAGAGCGACAAGTCATGAGGAAACCTATAATTGATAATTCTTGTGTTGTTTTGCATATTTTCGACATTAAAAGTTGGAATCTCATCTAATGCATCGCTTGATTTCTTTTTTCGTGCACTTGAATCCTCATGGAGTGCCATAGCTTTCTCTTTAACCGATGTCTGAAGAAACTGTAGAAGATGAGGAAACACAATTTTGAGTAAATATGCACTAACTGCAAGCAAACACAGCTCACAATAAAAATCAATATCAGAACATAAATTCAGCAACCCCATCATCGGCGATTAGAGCAATAACAAATGACAAGCAATAATTATCTCAATTTCTTCAGCAATTCACACACTATGAAAAAGTCTCTGCATTATGAAACCATATAAAAGTAAAAATATGTAGGTCAAGTAATTCACATGAAAACCGAGAAGATCTGTGTAAAATAGAGAAGCATTCAACTTCAGAATTTAGGCTTCAATGAAGCAGCATAATTATAAATAGAATTGATAAACTAAGTAAATATGACTACATTAAGAGACGGATCGGTGAACTGCGCAACTGAAATTTTCAGCTTTGTAAACAACTCCGGATTCTGAGATATAATATACATACATATAAATCAGCAAGCGAGTTTGGGCCCATATGGAATTCTTAATTCGACCCGGCCCAACTAAGGACTTAATTTATTTTAAAATTCATAAGACCCACATTATTTTCGCACCATTTTTAATTACTACACCTGCTGCTGGTCAGTTGATAAACTAAACTACAACTCGCGCAAAATCACTCTCTTGAAAATTTGTCTAATTCTACACTCTTTTTGCTTTTTTCCGTTTACGAATTCTGTGTTTTAAAGTTTATATTTTCCGTCTTCCTGTGTTTACCATTCAGCTCAATCCCACTTTTGAGAATTATCATTTGTGATATTTATAGCAATTATTTGTCCTGATTTATTGCATCTGAGTTTATCTTAATATGTTCTGTCTCCGGCCATTCCTTTCTCCCTCTCTCTCTCTCTTCTCTGAAAATTTAGGGAATCAAGCGTTCCTAAATGGGGGAGAAGAATGCCAAGAGGGACTGACTCCTATTTATCTATAAATATGTAAAAGCAGCACTACTTATACAATTGGCACAACAAATGTTAAAAGATTATTTACAGTCAAGTAAAATGCACAACCACCATTGATACCCCATACCCACCCTAGAGTGTTCTAATGACAAAACCCATAAGATTCGACTTCTGTTCGAATGCTCGAAAAAAAAAATCAAAGAATAACTTAAAATTAGTAAAAGAAAATGTTCGAAAAAACGAATTTGTTCCAGATATGCAAAGAAACTTATTTACTTAACACTATACAAATTAATTTGAGAGAGAGACGATGATCTACAGAAAACTAAAAAAAAAAACCTTACGTTGGAGGACAACCACCGTGGAGATCGAAAATTGGGGAAGGACGCTGCGAGCGATCCGCGTTCTAGGTGGAGGCGCTGTTCGGGGTCTGGGACTGCGACACTTCTGAATTTGCAAGGGAATGCTGGATGGAAAATTAGGGTTCAGATTTTGGAGAAGGGGGAGGAAGGTAACGGAGAGAAGAAACAATGGATTTTTTTAATTTTTTTTTTAAAGGGTGTGTCTAATAGGGTTTTTTTTTTTTTTTTATTATAATGTTTTTATTTACAAAAGTAAATTAAAATTCAATGTTTTATTTAATATAAGTAAATGGTGAATGAGTTCACGTTTTATTTAAGTGAAACGTCAGCCCACTTCACGTATTAAATAGGTGGTCCAACTCCGTTTAATAGTGTCTTGTTCAACAGTGGAAACGTGACTTCCCTTCACGTTCCCCCCCCCCCCCTCCAATTAATACACATACAAACGACTGAATTTTAGGGAGTCAGATCTCATCCGTTTAATATTTCCTTCATTTAGTGTAACTGTCATTATTATTATGGATATATATGTATAATTAAAATAATTAATAAATATATATGGAACCCATAATAATTTACAATATTTACACTAAATGAAGAAAATTGAGAAAATATTAAATGGAGGTGATTCAACTCGGAATATTAGAGCCTAAGGGTACGTTTGTTTTGGAATTAAAGGGGTCGTGGGAAGTCATGACTTTGAAATCCTGAGATGTGAAAATTTTGACGAATAGTAAAAGTGTGTGTTTGTTTTGGGATTTTAGTAGGGTAGGATGTTACTTTATGTCAAATCAAAGTGTGATAATGATTGATTTTATAGGTATAATAATATGTATAATATATATTTTATGAGTGTTGTGTTGGAAAGAGTAATAATAGGTTTAATAGGTATTTTTAGGTGTGGATTGAGTTTGGGATGTGAAATTCGGATGTTACATCCCAAACTCGTGTAGAGACGTGATCGCAAAGTCCTACGTCCATCCGTGGTATTCCCAAAATAAACATAGCCTAGGGGAAAAAAAAAACTGAATAATTATTACTGCTACTGTGGATAGGTTTAGTAGGTGGGTGGAATTATGAGATTTATTTTATTTGGTTAGTAGGAGGCAACACCATTTCGAATTCTTGTTTTGATTTTTCCCAAGTAATATTTTCTTATTACATTATCGATTACTTAAAATTTGAAAAATCAGTGTATAGATCACTTTTTATTGAAAATAAGTGTATAGTCACTTTCATAAAAACATTGATATTATTTCTTTAAAATATTGTAATATTTTATTATAAATTTATCATCAATTTTATTAAAGGATATCAATATTTCAAAAAGTGATCTATACACTGTTAATATTTAATATTAGTAATATACTATTGACTATTCAGTGATTGAGAATTACATATTTAATATGATATTAATATATTCAAAAATATATCACATCTATACATATATAATAACAAAATATTACATCAAATTTGGCTCAACAAATTGTTACTAATTTTTTTATTAAGTTCATTTAAAAAAAAGAAATAGTAGTATATATATACCTCAAATGGTAGAGTTTTTCATTTTCTTCTAGAGGTATAGGTTTATTAATTTCGTGCATCCACGTGTTTATTTGTTTTGTGTATTTTCTAATTATATTATTTATTTTTAAATGAACAAATTCAAGCAATATATGTCTTTATTTTTTTTCTTTAATATATCAATATAATTTTTGTACTCCCTCCATTCCACATGTATTTTTACTTTGGGATGACACTGTTTTTAAGAAAAATAGAGTGATTTTTAAAGTTATATTATTAAAATAATGAGATTAGTTGGATTGAATATAAAAGTAATGACATTTTGTGTAAATATTTGAATATTGTGATGATAAAGTTAAAGTAATAGTTTCCATTTATAGGGTGATAAAACAATTGTGAGGCGAACGAAAAAGAAAAGTGCGAAAATAATTATGGGACGGAGGGAGTAATAGATTTTATGTAAATATAATTCATGATATGATTTGCATTCTAATTATTTATAGTTTTGGTCAAAAAAGGAATATTATAACGCTATATAATTTTTATATTAATTAGATATATATCATTTAAAAAATTATTTCTAAACAAAAATATAATATCATTGACATCGATACTCATGATGAGATCCTTATGATATATCATCAAATATTTGATATTTCAAAATATTCAAACAATTTCATGATAATTTATTGGATGTTTTTTTTTCTTTAAAAAAAACAATTGAATTTCTCCACAAAATATAGTTAAGAGAATAAATGTATATTAAAAGAGAAATTCAATTAAAGACAAGTTTTGAGATGAATAAAAAATTATTTCGAAATAGTTTTATAATATTTTATTGTATTTATTTTTCATTTTCTCAATCTATTAATTGAATTTCTGCAAATTGTGCACCTAAAAGGCTGATTGTTCACGAATGTGCACATATGGATCATTCTCGAAATTTGTATTAAATGTGCATATATAGATTGTTCACGAAATGTGCACGTTCAGATCGGCCATAAGAAGTGCACGTGGTTGATCGTTCACGAAATATGCACGTATGAATAGTACACAAAATGTGCACTTATGAATAGTACACAAAATGTGCATGTGTGAATCATGCATAAAATTATGCATGTATAAAAACATCAAAACTTAAAATCAACAACAATACACAAGTTGTAAAATATAAATAAAAGAAATATGTGAATAATTTTTTTATACTTCATTCAACAATATAAAAAATGCATATTTTTCTATAAAATTAATAAAAGTTAATATTGTATATTTACAGACCGTGCAGATGCACGGGTGATATACTAGTTTAATGATAATATTAAAAATATTAAATATGATAATATTTTTTAAAAAGTTGATAGTCACATTTAACAAAAAAAATATAATAATGATCAATATCTATCTATAAATATATAATAATAAGATGTTGGTCCAATTTTTTTTTAAATTTATTTTGTTATAAAATTTTAAATAATGTTGATAAAGATCATTTAGCTCAATTGGTTGAAACTTTCTTTTCTTATTTTAGGTGACAAGCGTTGGATGAAATTTCTCACCATATATGAATTTTCAACCCTAAAGTCAATTATATGAATTTCTTTGGAATGTTTTGTAGCTTCATCCATTAAAAATAGGAAAAACTCGTAGTATATTTTCGCCGACAGAAATGATGGATGGAAAGGAGCATGTCTTGACCTAGAATCTTTTAATGTTGCGAGCATCACGTCCTCATTCTCCCAAATTTGTTTACTAAGTACTTATTCAAAGTAGGGCGTTAATCTCATCGAAGCATTGTTGGATGAATAAGAAACATCTTTCTCTCTAGCTCACTGGATATAAGTTTGGCTAGAAATCAATATATTTCACCATCTGCTTCAGCAAAGTTAACCTGGATTCTAGATGCAATGTTTGAGCATTTTTCGAGCAACTCTGCAATTGATAGTTCCTCCATTTTCACAGCTCCTCTGACTCTTTCCCCTCTATAGCCAATGAAATTGCACCACGTGCAATGTTCCACTAATATTGTGTTGCTCCCGCCCTCATTAAAAGCCAAATATTGATCCTCACTTAATTATGTAGTGTTGTGCTAGGTGTGTTGATTTCTTCAAAATTCTTAATTGCTGGAGTTGAAGATGTAGAGAAACAGTTGATGATTCTACTGGAACTCAAAGAGGAATTCGGTTGTTTGCAAAAAGTAATGAAGAAATTTTTAATGAGGCAAGTTGTAGAGCTGCATACTGCGTAGAACTGCAAGAAGTTATCAAATCACCAAGAAATATTTGAGTATCAATCTTATTGTTACCATCAATCTCATACCAAATGTCATCAATTTTATCATGTGAGATATCTAAAGTGACAAAGATTAGTATTTATTAGTATTCAAAGTGATATTACAATATAATTTGTTGATATTAAAGTGATAAAATGGATATTCTGTGTGTGATAATGTTTTGACAAAAATATAAGTGGCAAGTTGTGTATAAGCCTGTCCTTTTTAAAATATCTGTTATTCTGTCTGTAATAATGTTTTTAAAATTGTATTTCTTAAAATACTTGTTATTTAAAGTATAATTTTTTTTCCCTTTTTAGTTTCCAGATTTTTTACAGTATGATCCTGAAATGTTAATAATTGAAAACCTCAATAAAAATCAAGAACCCTATACTTGCAAAGTAGATATTGCATAAAACAAGTAGATCAAAATGAAAAAAATAATAATGCATCCATCAACAATAGAAATCAATATACCTCATCAAGAATCATATAATCCCATGTACAAGAATCTCAACAAAAGGATTGTGCATTTCTTTGCAAAAGATCATAGGATGTCAAGAGAATACCATCCTCCTAAGGTGGCAAACATGGAGAAACAGTCAAAAGCACAAATGACAATACTATTATTGCTATTGAAATGAAAAGTTTATCTAAACATTTTAAGGTCCAAGTCCCGAATATTTTGAGCTCAGCACAAAATTAAAATGTTATGTTAGTAATTGTTAAACAATCACATGGTTTAGACTTAGAAAAATGGTGCCAAAGTAGAAAAATTACTGCAGATTGAGGGAATAGTGTGGAGGGTTTATGTCTTAACTTGGTAAGTGCAGATACTATACCTTTGTTGCTACTGTAGATTGAGGGAATAGTGTGGAGGGTTTATGTCTTAACCTGGTAAGTGCAGATATTATGCCTTTGTTACCAAAAAATATTGACATAGAGTAAAATGAGTTTTGTAAAAAAATGAAGATTCAATGCATCCTAAACTATCAGTAACAAAAGATTGAAAATCCTTGATCTTTTATAAGCTTAATATTAGTGATCTAAATATGCATATCCAGATTATTTTTGGTAACAATCATGTACAGTATCAAAGGGTTTGGAAAGAAAACCTTAAGTAAATATTCAAGACTATCTTGCCGAATTTTTCTGTTAGTTGAATCAACCTGAAAAGAAACGTAAAGTATAAAAAAATATCCAAAGTAAGAATTATACAGACATAGCAATCAAGAAAGTAGATTATTATTATAAGAGAATGTTATACGTTTTTGTGTCTTTTCTGAGAGCCCAACTACAGATAGTTCATCAACCCAAGGTCTTAACAGTGTGTTAGGTAACACAATTAAGACTCTTAGAATCATCTTTGAGTAAAACAATCCAGCAAGAAAGCTACAAATCTTTGAGAAGAATGAAGTGTAAAGAATTTATTCACATATTTCTTTTTTATAACTTGTGTATTGTTGATGATTTTAGTTTTTGAAATTTTTATACATGCATATTTTGTGCACGATTCGTATATGCACATTTTATGTATTATTCGTACGTGCACATTTTGTGAAAGATCAAAACGTGCACTTCTTGTGGCCGATCTGTACGTGCATATTTCATGAACAATTCACATATGCACATTCAATACAAATTTGGTGAATGATGCATATGTGCACATTTCGTGAACAATCAGCTTGTTAGGTGCACGATTCATAGAAATTCAATTATTAGATTGAGAAAATGAAAAAAAAAATCTAATAATATATCATAAAACTATTTCGAAACAATTTTTTTATCCATCTCAAAACTCGTCTTTAATTGAATTTCACTTTTAATATGCATTTATTCTCTTAACTATATTTTGTGAAGAAATTCAATTGTTTTTTTAAAGAAAAATTCAATAAATTATCATGAAATTGTTTGAATATTTTGAAATATCAAATATTTGATGATACATCTTAAAAATCTCATCATGAGTATCGATGTCAATGATATTATATTTTTATACTCCAAAATTCTACAGAGGTGTCGCCTGCCTTCAATTTTCTCCTTTCCAACTTTCTTTTTTCCTGAGATTATATAATAGGGGATAAATGATAGTCATTAGTACCAGCCAGAACAAATAACCAAGATTCTTTGTTGGTAACTTTAACTTTTCATATATTTCACTACTTTCTATGGCTCAGACCATCATCAACTGTGTAAGTAGTGACATTAAATTTATTAGACATAAACAAAATTGCTCCAACCAAATATAAGGGAAACAAATAAGCAAGGAATATGACATTTATAAACTTCTTTTTTGGATTTATTATATTTAGGACCTTTCTAAATTTATTAGACATAAAGAAAATTACTCCAAGCAAATATAAGGGAAACAAATGAGCAAGGAATATGACATTTATAAACTTCATTTTTGGATTTATTATATATAGGACCTTCCTAAATTTGTTAGACATAAACAAAATTACTCCAAGCAAATATAAGGGAAACAAATAAGCAAGGAATATGACATTTATAATTTTTTTTTTTTGATTTATTACATTAGGACCTTTCTAAATTTGTTAGACATAAAGAAAATTACTCCAAGCAAACACAAGGGAAACAAATAAGCAAGGAATATTACATTTATAAACTTCTTTTTTGGATTTATTACATTTATGGACCTTTCTATACACCAATACACAAATTAGAACTCATAAAAACTATATTTATTTACATATCTTACCACACGCAAAAAAAAAAAAAAAAAAAACTCTCAAAATCAGATGAACAATACATATCGCATCACCATTTAATTTAAAAACACACACAATCTTTCCCACTCACAAAACCTCTCTCTCTCTCTCTCTTCTTAATTCACAAATTTGCTCAAACTTTCTCTTTCTTAATTCACAATACTGTCCAGAAAAGCTCACCTTCAGCTCGCTCCGCTTCGGATTGCAGAGAATCGTGATGGCGATCTTCATCTTCATCTCCTGCAGAGAATCACTCACGCTGTACAGGTAGATGATACATGTCAATTAATTGGCGCACCTGTTTAGATCGTCGTACTGTATGATCCATTGGTCGCCGAAAAGTTTAAAGTCAGACTTTGAACTCCGATTAGTTGCTTCTTAGGAAACGATGGATTATTGGTGTCGTGTGTGAACTCAGATTTCGTTTTACTTTTTGATTGAACTAGAACTTAACGGGCACAACATGTACTTATGTATTACTGATAATATGTTCAACACATTTTAGTTTGTAAATACTTTTGTACTGAAGTGTCTTTCGTTTCAATAATATAGCATATTGACACGAGAAATAGAAAATATGAATAAATTGTTATTTCACCATATTTGTGAACATATCGGATGTTGGACAATTTTAGTTTCATCTGAACTTGGTTCACTGAAGTTATATAGTAAATTCGGTAATATTGTTTAATGTTAGAAGTAACACTTGTTTAGTGATTTTGAGAAGAATGAAGTGTAAAAAATTATTCACATATTTCTTTTTTACAACTTGTGTATTGTTGTTGATTTTAGTTTTTGAAGTTTTTATACATGCATATTTTATGCATGATTCGTACATGCATATTTTTATGTACTATTTGTATGTGCACATTTCGTGAATGATCAAAATGTGCATTTCTTGTGCCGATCTGTACGTGCACATTTCGTGAACAATTCATATATACATATTCAATACAAATTTCAAGATTGATCCACATGTGCACATTTCGTGAACAATCAGCCTCTTTAGGTGCACGATTCGCAGAAATTTAATTATTAGATTGAGAAAATGAAAAATAAATCCAATTATATATCATAAACTATTTCGAAACAATTTTTTATCCATCTCAAAACTCGTCTTTAATTTAATTTATCTTTTAATATGCATTTATTCTCTTAACTGTGAAGAAATTCAATTATCTTTTTTAAAGAAAAAATATCCAATAAATTATCATGAAATTGTTTGAATGTTTTGAAATATCAAATATTTGATGATACATCTTAAGAATCCCATCATGAGTATTGATGTCAATGATATTATATTTTTATTTAGAAATATTTTTTAAAATTATTTATATCTAATTAACGTAAAAATATACATTGTTATAATATTTAACTTTAATGTATCAATTCTTGAAAAAATTATTTAATATATTCCTTTTTTGACCAAAAGCATAAATAATTAGAATGTAATTCATATCATGAACTGTATTTACATAAAATCTATTACAAAAATTATATTGATATATTAAAGAAAAAAAACATAAAGACATTTATTGCTTGAAGACATATGTTGCTTGAATTTGCTCATTTATAAATAATAATATAATTAGAAAATACACTAAACAAATAAACATGTAGATGCACGAAATTCATAAACTTATACCTCTAGAAAAAGATGAAGAAATTCTACCATTTGAGAAATTTTGAACTTAATAAAAAAATTAGTAACAATTTGTTGGGCCAACATTTTGTTATTATTTTGTTACTAGTTATTCTCCCGTGCGATGCACGATTTAATATTCATAATATTTTAATATTAGAAAAAATATATTATAAATTTAAACTAATTAGTTTATTCTATTCTTCCAATAATTGTTATTTATTAGTTTTTCAACTTTTTTGTTAATAAGTAGTTTATGTGAGATAATATATGTATAAGTATCTCATAATTATTTAATTACTTATATATATTTATATTATCTTTTCAACTAATAAAATACTGAAATTTGAAAAATAATATTTAACCACTAATAAATTTTTCTTAAATTCAAGTAGTTAACTATATATCAAAATCAATAAATAAATAATATTAAGGTAATAGAATTAATAATTTAGATTTGAATTTTATTTTATATAGAATATGAATGTGAATTAAAATTTTAAAAAAAGACAATGAATTTGAATAATAGTAGAGATGCATCAATTAAAATTGAATAAGAGTTTACACCTTTAATATGTACTCTATTGTGGAGGAAGCCATTATTATGTTTATATATATATATATAATATGAATATTTTAAAATAAAGGTTTATAGAGAAATATGGGTTGATTCCCAAATTAAAGAGATAAAAGATAAATTTCGTCTAAGATTCTTTAAGGTATGATGCGGAATATCTCTATTATATATATGTGCAAATTGAATATGCAAAAAAAATAGTTTAGAGTAACATATGTGTAATTTTATTTTTGAAATAAGTTAAAACATCGAAATATAATTTAGTTGAAAATACGTTGATGTCATTATAAGTTAATCAAGACTTCTTTATATTTTGCAAAAGAATTGAAAAGCCACCTAAATAAGATTAGTCTTTTGAAATATAATTTACTGAAAATGCATTGATGTCATTATAATTTGAATTATGACTAATTTATATTTTGTAATTAGTCTTTTGAAATTTTAATGTGGGTCTTTTCAAAATTTTCATTAATTAAATCTAATTATATCATTAATAAAATACATAATATTTTACTTTTAATATATTTATTAGCATTTTTTGTGTATACTTTGTATCTGTTTTCAATCACAACTAAATGGTGAAAAGCACTTATTTTTAACTTGGTAGGGAAGGGAATATCTTACCAAATTCAACATTTTTCGTCACTTTTAACCATACAAGTTGAATTTTGTAAGATAAGTGATTATTTTCAAAATTAAATTGGAGTAAGTCTCTTGTGCATCAGTTACACGGTGCAACTCAAGTTCATTTTTTAAAAGTTACATAATTTATTACTGAAAAGTTACACCATGAAAGATACACTTTTCAGTAATAAGATGTGTAAATTTTCAGTAGTATTTTGTGTAACTTTTAAAAAATGAATTTGAGTTGGATCGTGTAACTGGTTCATACAAGACTAATTATTAAATTAGCCCAATAGTTTTCTTTGCGTTTTTATTTTTACCGATTGTTTTTCATTCTTTTTCCCTTTAATAAAATTGCATCTATTTAGCACTTATAAACATCTCTTAAAAGGTTACGGTTATTTGCACTAATCTTTTTTTTATAAAGACAATTAAAATATTATTCTTTATTCAGAAAAAAAAATGAATTTGTTTTAATTTTTCAAATATTTTTTCGGATAAAATAAAATACATAATATTTCATTTTTATTTTATTTTTTGAATTTTTTTGAAAATATTTTAATTTTTCGAAACAACATGTTGTGTTATTAGTGTATTAATAACTTGGGCCCTATAATGAACCCTTCTTACAAGGCCCCATGTTAATTAAACTCCATTTTATGAAAAGTACATACTATTTATTTTTTATTTGTTTAAATATACACATAAAATATATATGTTAATTAAAATTTAGTGGAGAGTATGTGTGATGTGAAATATTACGAGATCTTAGTTGGATAATACATGTGTTATTGTAGTGAAAGTGAGAAAAATGAAGAGAAAAAATAAAGAAGAACGAGAGAAAAAAAGAGAAAAGAAAAGACGAAGAGAGAAACAAGTGGGTGCACAGAAAAAAAAACAAATTAAAATTATTTAAAAAAATTAATAATTTGTGAGGTGTGTGTACTGCAAATAAATATGGGCGCATATAGCGTGTGCCTATATATATAACATATGTATGAATGTGTATTTAAATGGAAATGAGCCCATTTAAAATTGAATAAGACGGAAGATGATCCATTTTCGGTGGGATGGGCCAAACCATAACTAAATCCCTAATTGAGGGGAGTGGATCATCTACTAGACGCCCAAACCAGCAGGGAGTGTTGGACAAGTAATAATGTACAATTTCAAGCTTCATATAAATTAAAAAATTAATATTTTATTATTTTAATATTTTATAAACAATATAATATAATTTATTGATTGTTAAGTTTTAATTTTTATTTTGTGTTCCGCATGTAACTTTTTTTAATGCTTATATCTATTATAATTATTTTATATTTCTTATATTTTATATTGCTTATCTTCTATTTAAGAAAATTTATTTTTTTTATGTAGTCCCTCCTTCCCAAATATTTATTTTCACTTTTAATTTTTGTCTGTCCTCAATTTATTCTTGTTTTTTAAAATATTCTTTTATTATCTCACTCACTCACAAACAATTATTTTATTTTCTAATGGACCCCACAATTATTCCAACCCATTTTATATATTATTATCATACAAAATTTTGAATAAACCAGAGTTCACTATGAATTCAGATTTATCAATTATCACTGTTATGTATATATACTATCTTGCTAAATCAAGAAATGTTATCGAATTGTTTTAATAAATTTTTTACTTAATTTTTTTAATTAATAATTACTTCATCGTCATTTAAGCAAATTAATTTCTTAAAAACTCTAGAATAAATAAACTTAAAATTGAAGTCACAAATAAAAAAAACTTAAACAACTTTTATTATACTAAAGATATTAGTTGATATAGTGTATATTTGAGTAAATCAAGGTTTAACTTGAATTGATATGGTAAATATTTTATTCCTTTTTACTAGATCAAACATGTAATTATATACAATTATAACTAGTTGATTTTTTTTTTTTTCAGTTGAGAGGAGGCGGTTACCATATACTTATAAAAGTATATTTGGTTCTCAAGATAAAAGTATTTATCCGTTACGAACCAAATATTCCCTAAATATACACATTTCTTTCGTGTGCTCTACGAAAATGGAAGAGCTTTCAATTGCAGAGTTGCTCGACAAATGCGCAAAAGTTGAATCTAGAATGCAGGTTAACTTTGTCGAAGCAGATCGTGAACTATATCGATTCCTAGCCAAACTTTTGTTTACTGAGCTAGAGAAGAAGGGAGTTTCCTATTCAACTCTCGATGCTTCGACGAGATTAGCGTCCTTACTTACCTCGTAAGCAAATCTGATATCCCCTCCTTCCTCCTCTCGAATTGATTTTTCGATTTTACGTAATTTTCTGTTACTCTTTGATTTTTTTTTTTTTCGAGCAGAAGTGGAATCTTATGGGTTTTTCATCAGAACAATCTATTTGGGGGTGGGTATGGGGTATCAATGGTGGTTGTGCATTTTATTTGACTGTAAATAATGTTTTAACATTTGTTGTGCCAATTTGTCCTCTTGGCATTCTTTCCCCCATTTAAAAACGCTTGATTCCCTAAATTTTCAGAGAAGAAAGAGAGAGAGAAAGGAATGGCCGGAGACAGGAAATGTGATGGATGGAAGCTAACATTCGGCACTTCGGAAGAAGAGGATAAGATGTTTTTAAAAGCGATATGGTTATTATTACTTTAAACATCTCTATAATCAATCGTCAATTCCTGCATTTAGTTACTTTATTTTCTTTTTCTATTTCGTTTATTATTACTTTAATTATCTATGTAATCAATCAGAATAGTCCTCTGATACCGAGTAGGTTCCTGCTTTTATAACTTGATTTTTCATTACTGTTTCATTAGAATAGTGAAAAAATAAATGTTTCTAAAGAAGGTGAGTTTCTTTCTTTTGTGATTGATAAAATTTCTGAAAACAAGTATTGATGAAATTAGGTTTGATCATGGAATTGAAATCAGTGAAGAACTTATGGATGAAGAGTTATCACAACGTATGAAAAGGTAATAACTTTTTTTTTTTTTTTCTCTTTCTTCTTTGATTTTTATTATCATTATTATTGTTTTAAACATCTCTATAATCAATCTTCTCTTCTCTTTTTCAGGGGATTTTAGTTTTCTCTGGATTCAGTTTTTCTTGTCTTCTTGAGTTATATTAGTCCTAGATTGAGTAAGTTCCTGCTTTTATAACTTGTGTTTCCAAAGAAGATGAGTTTCTTTCTTTTGTTGGTGGTAAAATTTGTGAAAACAAATATTGATGAATTTGGGTTTAATCATGGAAATGAAATTAGTGAGGCTGAGAAATAACTCACAGCTTCTTGATTCCTTCTCTCTAACCTTTCTTAATTTCGTCTCTCGATTTCTTATGTTTAGGCGGGTGAGGATGGCTCCGGCGAAAGCGTTTCTAAATCTCAATGTGTAGTTAATTCCATTGAATTTCCTAGGTTTTTGGATTATGCATATTTTGGCTGTAAATGATGTAGTGATGATGAAATTTAGAATGTGGATTGGATTTCCTTGCTTCATATTGACCTCATTTTCTTGCTTAGTTTTCATATTGACCTTATTTTCTTGCGTAGTTTATGTGTAGGCTTTTGTAATTCTGATCAATTACGAAGAAATATTTGAGTATCAATCTTATTGTTACCATCAATCTCATACCAAATGTCATCAATTTTCTCATGAGATATCTAAAGAGTGGATGCAGTGAGTAATCTTTCCTCTTTTTCAACCTTTTGTTTTCGCGCATTTCTATTGGTTATCACTCCGCAGGAAAAGTGGATGTGCTCCTTATTTTTTTATGATCATAAAGGCACACACTGATTATGAATATTTTGCAGCAGAATTCTTGACAAAAACTAGTATTTATTAGTATTCAAGGTGATAATACAATATAATTTGTTGTCATTTTTAACCATATAAAAAGTTGAATTTGGTAAGATAAGTGATTATTTCCAAATTTAAATTGGCCCAATAGAGTTTCTTTGGGTTTCCATTTTTACCGATTGTTTTTCATTCTTTTTTCCTTCAATAAAATTGTCTATTTGGCACATATATATAAACCTCTCTTAGGGAGTAAGTCTCCTGTGCATCAGTTACACGGTGCAACTCTAGTTCATTTTTAAAAAGTAAAACAATTTATAACTGAAAAGTTAAACAGTTTATAACTGAAAAGTAAACAGTTTATTACTGAAAAGTGTATCTTTCATAGTTTAACTTTTCAATAATAATTTGTGTAACTTTTCAGTTATAAAGTATTTAACTTTTTAAAAATAAACTTGAGTTGCACTGTGTAACTGATGCATACAAGACTAATCCCTCTTAAGGTGTGTTTATTTTTAACTTATAAAGGTAGATATACTAAATAACATACATAGGTTTACAATTTATTTACTTTGGAAGATTATTTTTTCGGGTAAACAGCTTGACCCGGGATAAAGGTATGTTGTATTTGAAATAAACCTGAGGAGAATGGGCGGTTTAAGTTAACAAATCAACTATTCACTCAATTGTTCACTCTCATTAGTGCTCTATAATATTAATATAATATAAACCAAAAAATGCAAATATTACTCTCCTTGAAAGGTGGGAAACAAATCCACAATCTGTCAAAAAATTAAATACAAAAATAAAATAAATACTCCATCTTATCTATATTTATTCAGTTCCAATCCCCATTACTCGACATATTTTCATACACAAATTTCTGTATTTGTGTGAATGGTGGACCATGACCTATGATTAATAGTATATTAATTTTAATGCAAAGAGATAGTTTAGAAAATTAATGAGTATGATGTTTGATATTTTTTATTTTTTTATTTTTTAAAGTTTTTTATTTTAATTTTAGTTTTTCAAAATTTTATTTTAAAATATCTTTTAAATTTGAATCGGTCATTTTCTAAAATAAATATAAAAGTTACATATAAAATAGTAACTGGAAACTAAAAAAATAATTAAAATCTGATAGATTTTTTAAATATTAGATAAATATTTAAATGATTAAATTAAAAAAATAAAAAATGAATAAAATCTGAAAATATTAAATATATCAACTAAATCATCAAATAATTCAAACAAATAGTTAAAAAATTACTTTCAACCATCAAAGTAAACATGATTTTAACATTTCTATTGTCAAATGAAGAATATTTGTTTATTTTAACACACCCTACTAAATTAGTAAATATCTACACTATCCTAACAATCAAAGTAAATGCACCCTAAAAGGTTAGCACTAATTTTTTTTGATAAAGCAATGAATATATTATTCTTTATTCAGAAAGGATATTGAAATTGTTTCAATTTTTCAAATATTTTTTCAAACAAAATAAAATACATAATATTTCATTTTTAATATTTATTTTTGGATTTTTTTTGAAAATATATATATTTTTTTTACCGGAAAAAATATTTTAATTTTTCGAAACAACAGTTAGTGTATTAATAACTTGGGCCCTATAATGATCCCTTCTTACAAGGCCCATGTTAATTAAACTCCATTTTATGAAAAGTACATAACTATTTATTTTTTATTTGTTTAAATATACACATAAAATATTTAAAGTTCCTTTTTTTTATTTGATTATTTAATTTATTAAGTGCACCCCTCTAAAATAATATCACAGACTGCTAAGTTGTCCAATCATATTATTTGCACTTTTAAAATAAAAAAATCTTCCATTTAAGTCATATGTTTATTCCTAATCCGCTTCTACTTTATCAATACTACACCATAAGTGGGAAGAAGAATGTACAATATGTAAGCTATAAATTTTTATATATAAAACTAGGTTCAAGTATATAATTTTTAGGATAATATTATTTATTTATTGTTTCTTATGGATATTGGTGTATTTTGGTTGAATCAAATAATTTATGAAGGTTGATGATGCAGTGTAAATTGTTTTGCTATTTTTTTTTCTTTTTCACATTTTGTAAAATCTAAACTCTGTTTTGGTGAGTAATTAATATGATTTCGAAAAATATTTTCAAAACTACGTATGATTCTAAAAAAAAAAAATTAAAGTTGAATTTCATTTTTTTTAATCAAAACTGTGCCTAATTTTATTTAAAAATAAATCGTGAAAAAGGATGTGATGAAATATTAATTTATTCATACCCCATACAACATGATGCCTAAACTAACTCTAATAAATAATTGCACTATTAATCATCATTAGCTTAACAAATAAGAGTATCAAGTGCATTTTGATACCCTAAAAGCTAATAAATATTAGGAAAAAAAAAATAAAGAGGGATACACTTTCCCTTTAAATTGCAAAAGAGGGGCAAATGTGTAAAAATTATAAAAAATAAACACCCAAAAGCACACTCAAAATTAGTGTGCAAATATTCTAAAAATTGCACAAGTCTACTCTTTGTAATAAAACTAAAAAATTACCTCTTTTTATAACTATCCGTAAATATTAAAATTAGTGTGTGAGAAATGTGAATGAATAAAATAGAACAAATAAAAAGAGACGGCGAGAACACTACGGCATACAAAACACTTCACTCATAATTTTGGTCACTAACATATACTCCCTCCGTCCATGAAAAATACGCTCACATTTTTTCATGTGATTTAATGCAATATATCGGAAGATATTACAAAATATTGTGATGTCCGTTATAAATAAAACGAATATCTTTAGAAAGTACATATGATATATTTTCCAAAGATATTCTTTTTATTCATAACGGACATCCCAATATCTTGTAATACCTTCCGATATATTACATTAAACCACGTGTAAAAAAGTGAGCGTATTTTTCGTAGACGGATGTAGTATTCCAGTAATTTGCATCAACATTGTGTATCAGAGGGAAAAATTAGGGGCAGCCATGATGAATCAAAGATCCATTTGGCCACAAAGTTTCTTTTAAAGCAACTACATAAGCAACAACAAAAGTAGAAAGCTCAATCTCAATCACTTTTTTTTTTCATTCTTCATTTTCCTTCACTTTTAAGGCTTTTCAATGCTGTTGTTTCCCATGGCCATAAATGAACCTCGCATTTCCTTCTGTGTAAACATGAGTCTCACTGTAATTTACAACAATTTTCAGCTTTGTAAACGCCTCCGGATTCTGAGATATAATATACATACAAGCCAGCTTAAATGGGTAATTAATATTTCGATATCAATGCCCAAGGCTACTTTCTAATAAATTGCAAGTCCATCGTATAAAAACATCAGAAGCACACGAAGAAAAACTGTAACGGAAGCTCACGAAGAAAAAAAGTTCAAATTGAAAAAAAAATCACAATGAAACAAGTACGAAGGAGAATGATATTGTGTAAGTTAATTAGGAATACAAATTTAAACTTTAAAGTAAGGGATTATATTTTTTTTTCCTTTAAAAAAAAAGGGATTATATTTTTTTTATAGCGAATAAATTTACCATTTATTAAAAATAATCGACCCAATTTTAACATTTATTTTTATTTTGATCCAATATAATTTGGAATGAGAAATGTAAACGAAGAATTTATGGAAAACACTTGAAGCGTACGTGCAAATTCATGCATGTGGCAATCCTCCATGCAGGTATAACCATCTTATATATAAAAAGGAGAAGTTCCCTTCCCAAATGCTGCCACGTGTGTTTTTTTACCTCTCCACAATTTGCCACGTAGCTGCTTGAGAAACTTATGTAACTCCCGCTTCCTCTCCCACCTTAAAAGATGTAACTGTTGTAACTCTCGGCCCCTCCCCTGCTAAACGGAGTCATTACTCTCCATCAAGTTCTGACTTATCCCCTTCATCCGTTCTCAAATATGCACGCATTTTCCCGGTATAAAGTATTCTCCTCTCACCCTGGAATAGCGGCAAAAGGATGATTCCAGACGGCTTCCGGCGAGGGGAGACGATGGAATTCCTGGAAAATCCACGATGCTTGCGGCTGTGCGACCTCCAGTTTATTGTGGAAACGGCGGCAACGCGATGAATTTCAGTTTCAGGCATGATTTCCGGCTGTCGGTGGCTTTTGTGCAACATCGACTGGATGAGCGCCTTGCCGATTGCAGATTTGGGTGCTTTTCTGGCCTTGGTCGCGTCGACTCCCAGTGACAACAATTCCGAGAACACCTGTATATGTGCGATTTTGGCAGAACTGATGTCGTGCGAGGCAAATTCGTGAAGAGCAGCGGTAAAGGTTGCAGATTGGAACGTCAGATGGCGGCGCAACTTGCAGAGGTAACAGACGGAATTTCTGGCGTTGATGCCAAGGATTTCCGATTGCTGTGGAATGAGAGTAATGAACATTTAATGAAAAAGCTTATTAATATCTAATATCTCATTGACAGTACTCTGCTATTCTTCTGTAGAAAAAGATCTTACTTACATAATCTGGTGACTTTTAAGATTTGAGTTCATATATTTCACATTTCATGAGTGAGATAGAAGGTTGAGTACTCATTCGAGCGTCAATAGTGTTTATTTAGGGCACAAGTAATTAGTTCATCTGGGTTCAGCAATTTCAATACTCTCTTAATTAATTGTTTACCAGGTGATTCAATATCCCGGGAATTTGTTGAGAGTGTAGGGTGGATACAACACGCGACGGGCTCTGAAGGTGAACAAGAAAGTCTTTTGGCACAGTGTTTTCTCTTATTTCATGTTTCAATCTACCCTTTGCAGATTCATGCGTACGATGAAAGTGGTCAAAACCTTGCTACTGCCTATCCCAGGTATTCCGACTCACCTCCAATCTATTTTGGTTTACCCTTTTCTGTATTTTCTGTATATTTGTGTTTAAACAATTTTTTTTCCTTTTTGTGTTAGGCAGGGGATTTATTTGTTGCATTTACACGTGCTCATTACTTTCATGGGTTCCTTTCGGATGCTATTAAAATTCAGAAAGTAATACAAGGAAAAAAAATGAACATAACAACAACATAATAATATAGAAAAAGAATTCATAGAAAGGACCCGAGATAACAAAATTAGAATGAGAAAAACATGAAGTTGAAAATAAATACAATTAATAACAATGATAATATTAATAAATAATAAGGATTGTTATTTAAATAGCATTAAGACTAATAAAAAAAGACCACTAGAGATTAATTACAAGAGATTTTAAAAAAAAGAAAATTAAATTATTTTAATGATATAAGATAACAAAGGATATGATGTATAATAACCATTAGTATAGACCAATGATGAAAAATCTTCGAATAAACTTGAGGAATATGAGAAATGCCTAGGGAGCATTGTTAAGAAAGAAAGCACTAGAAAAAAATAGAAGTGAGATTACAATTTTACATGTTCTTCGGTAAATCAAAATAGGTAGAAAATTTTTTGGTTTGAGGATTACGACGTCGGGGCCGTACATAAACCTTCATTTGCAAAACTCTCAACAAACCAAAGGTGGAGGTTAGTTTATTGAAAACCCAAAACCATAATCCCAACCAAACATTGAAACAAACCAAAACCAAACAATTAAACATATAAAGATGTTTTAACAAAAACAGACTGATCACTCTATTGCAAAATTTGCACTACAAGCACCTACATAGAAAAACATCAAAATGTAACAGGTACTATTTTACATTGTTTGGTTTCTTCTCTTTGTTTATTGTACATAACAACATTCTTGCATAAATATTAAAGATGAAGTCTTTTGGCGTAATATTTGTTCCAAAAAAAATTATTACGATTCAACAATTTCTTCGATAAGATCATACCCATATATAAGTTATTGTATTTCTAATGTCATTACTCGCAAATTGGTTCAGAAAAGTACAAATAAATTTATAAGAGAGCTAACAGCTTACGAGAAACATTGGTCCATCAAGGTCCGTATCGTACGCAAGACATCAAGAGAAGTATCATCTTACTTGATTCTGAGGTTTTATTGTTTAATTTTATTGTTTGAATTATATTTAATTTAGATCTTTTCTTTATGTCATGTATCTCTAACAACTTATTCAGGGCACAATGATACAAGCCACCATATTCAATGAGCTGATAGATAAGTTCTGCACTGTTCTTGATAATGGAATGAGCTACATTATACGAAGAGGGATCATCCGACCATTGTGAAAAAAATTTGACAATGTAAATGATTATCTTGATTTGTCTTTTACACCTGCTACAACAGTGGAAAAGATAACTGAAACAATACCTTTTTCCAAATCAAATCCTTATGTAAAGTTCAACGACATAGAGAATTTCTCAAAAGAAAAAAAATTGATAGGTAACTTTATTTTAGCCAAACTTTTTTTATAATTTAGCAATGTTTTAAAATATGAAACATAACTTTTAAAGATTTCTCATAAAATTTAATAGATGTGGTAGGAAAGATTATCAGGGTGAGACCAATAATTGTGGTAAATCTTAAAAATGGGAAGAACAAGACTACAAAGAAACGAGAAGTAAATCTTTTGGATGATATGTAAGTACGCTCCTCTGGTTTTATTTGCTAAAATTTTTCTAAAATCTATAACAACCATTTTATACAAAACAAGTTGTTCGGCTACTACAGTTCGTATTTAATGATTTTTTTTTTGTTCAGGTACAACACCATAAAGTTAGACTTATGGGGAGACATGGCGATCAATGAAGGGGAAAAACTCGAAGAAATGGCCATGTTAAAGCCAATAGTAGCGGTTTTGAATGTCTTTGCTAACACATATTTAGGTACAGTCATCCATAATAGTAAAATAGAATTCCAAATTTAACAACTATTTTAACTTCAATAACTTTTTCAAATAACCTTTAAACACAGGGGAGCTAAAACTTCAAAATTCCCATGTCAGCATTATTGAATTTGACCCGCAGGATGAACAAACACAGTCTTTCCAGCAAAGGTATTTCTAAATTCAAATTATCTATAGCTACTAAACCATCCTCAAAACACTCTTAAAAAGATTTTGTCCCTTTCTCAGTACCCAGTCTCATTTTAAACCAAAAATTAATAATTATTTTTTTATAGATTAAATACAATTTTTTATGCTAGAGGGTTATTTCCTCCATCTAAAAGAATGTCTAATGCTGTCGAAGTAAGCTTAACAAATATTATTGAAAGCAATGTGGACAGTACATATTGTACATTCATAGGAACGATCGTCAAAGTTCTTACTAAAAATACCATGTGGTATGGCAAGTGCAACAGATGCAATGAAACTGTGTATCCTATAGGAAGCAAGAACAATGTGTTTTGCTCCAAATGCAATAACGAAATAGAAGTTTCACAAGATACTATTTGCTGAAGATAATAGTGACAGGTGGAAAAGAAGAAGTGTATGCCACCCTTTTTGATGCAGCTGAAACAATTATTGAATGTCCAGTGAAACCATTTGCGCAATCGATTTTAACGGTAATTACAAGTTACCCATATTATAATGTAAACTATTATTCAATTTTTTTTTAGTTTTTAAAAACTAACCATGAATATATGTTAACATTAAAACAACTTCAGCTGCAGGACAAACATGAGAGTATCTATTACAAGAACTTGATAATCTGTCAAGAGAAGAAATATAAATTTTTAGTGAAGATGGACAAGAGTGTAAAAAGAACTACGGAAAGAGCGGATAGAAAATTAATTATTGAAGAAGTATTCAAGATTAATTCAAGAAATGCATGGAGAAAGATCAACAGCAAAAAAACAAAAATGGACTGAGACAGTGCAACACCAAAACCCTATACGTCAAGTCATTTGAAAAAGAAAATTATTATTTGTACGCAGCTAGATATATATAATCTTCTATTTATCTAAAGTCTATTATCATTGAATGGGAGAAATATCATAGACCTTCATTCCCACATAAATTTGCACTCTTTTCAAAAATAATTTTAAAAAAATTAACCTACAATAATTAATCGAATTAAGATTCTATAAAAATCCCTTCTTATTATATAAACAGCATAAAAACTGAAAAAAAAAAAAACACAAACATAAAAATAAACTAATATAGAATAAAAAATATAACTAAAAAGATAGAATTTTTTTTTAAAAAGAAAATTAAAATATTTTAATGATATAGAATAACAAAGGGTATGATGCATAATAATCATTAGTATAGAGCAATGCTCAAAAAACTTCCAAAAATATGATCAAATTATTGTTTAATTAAATTAATAACAAATTTAATAAGAATAAGAAACAATGTTGATTCTTTAAATACAAACAAAATATTCAACCAAAAAATCGTAATTGCAAAAAGAAAGATAAACACAACTTAAAGAGTTTCTTTTTAAAGGACCAAACCTACAAAAATCTGCAAAAAAATCAATATACAATCTATTTTGAAAAAGAACAACTAAAAAAAAAAGCTAACAGAAATAATTCAAAATGAAAATAATAAGAAGAAATAAAAAAACAAAACTAGCTCAGCGAAAAAGAGAAAAAAAAAAAGGCTAATACATAGATGAACAATGAATTATAATAGTTTTTGTGTTTAAAAGAAAAATCAATTTAAAAGATATGAAAATTGGACAACATTTTTTAAAAGATTGTAAAAACAAACCTTTTTTGTCTCATACATGTAAAAGATAAATATTATTTTCACACGATTCGCTAATTAATTAGATTAGAATTCTTATAACTATCCTTCATATTATATTAATTACACAAATAAAAGGAAAAAGAACAAACACACAAACAATATAATTATATAGAAAAAAAATCATTAGAAGGAAAAAAACATGAAACTGAAAATAAATACAGTTATGATCAATGATAAAATATCAATAAATAATAAGGATTGTTATTTAAATAGCATTAAGACTAATAAAA
>JAPKLY010000025.1:2187028-2234237 GCA_026898435.1 Prunella vulgaris
AATAAATAATAAGGATTGTTATTTAAATAGCATTAAGACTAATAAAAAAATGACCAATAAAGATTAATTACAAGCGATTTAAAAAAAAGAAAATTAAATTATTTTAACGAAATAAGATAACAAAGGATATGATGAAAAATAACCATTAGTATAGAGCAACGCTGAAAAATCTTCCAATAAACTTGAGGAATATGAGAAATGCCTAGGGAGCATTGATAAGAAAGAAAGCACAAGAAAAAAATTAGAAGTGAGGTTAGAATTTTACATGTTCTTCGGAAAATCAAAATAGGTAGAAAATTTTTTTGGTTTGAGGATTACGACGTCGGGACCGTACATAAACCTTCATTTGCAAAACTCTCAACAAATCAAAAGTGGAAGTTAGTTTATTGCTTTAAATTAATTTTTTAGTTTTGTTTCGGCAATTAGGAAGTAAAGAAGGAGAGTACATAGTAAGTGTGTAAAGGATCGAAGATTAGACGCCGTTCGTCGTACATACACTTTAGTTTACAAAAACTCAACAAATCAAAGTTATGGATTCTTATTTAAATAATTGTTTGTCACTTTCAAATATGGTTATTATTTGCACCTTCACAAAAGGAATAAGACGTAAGAAATTATTTTTGGACAAAATAAAATTATGATAGGTAGATTGTAATACCCGGAATTAAAAAATCTAACTGTTATTTTTTTTATAATCTTTACGATATTTTATAGTTTATTGCTTTTAAAATTAATTAAGTCTTTAAATTTAAATGTTCCTATACATATATTGTTTGTCTCTTTTCAAATAATTATTTTTTTATAGGTAGATTTGGGCCATTAGTGTAGAGGATGTTTGTGTTTTTGTTTTTTTAATGGATAAAGTCCTTTTTTTTGTTGGGTTTTTTGTTAAATTTTCTGTAATCTAATTAAATGTATTTTTTTTTTTTGGATGTCTTATGTTTGTTTGTTTTTTTTTTTCGTATTTATTATCTTTTTCATTATGCCATCTTTTTTTCCTTTTCGATTTTTTTGTGTTTATTTAAAAAATATTATTTGTTTGTTTTTTTTTCAACTGTTAATTAGAGATTGTTAGTATTTATATTTTGTGTAGGTGTTGTCTTTTTGTTTATTGTTGAGTAAATTTTATTTTAATGAGGCAGATAAAAACTGGTGCATTTTAAAGGACTGTTTACCTATTAGTACATTATGCAAAGAAAAGTTTCTATTATTCAACTTATGTTTACCCTATTATACAAAAGTTTTGTAACAACTTCAAAATAATATTTTTTGACACTTAGATACATTTTTTAAAAAAAATTAATTATTTTTAAAGAACTTAATTTCTCTTCCAAATTTAATAGTTGTATTGGATGAAATGCATGCAAAGTTCTAAAAAAAAACAAGCAGTTAGTGAGTGTAGCTTTTGTTTTAAACAAATTAAAAAAATAGATTAATTTTAAAAAAATTAGAGAGTTCGAAATATATCACTGTTAAATAAGATTTTATTTTTATTTTGACAACTACGACAGGTCGTGATAAGGGTGTTATGGTTTGAGGATTACGACGTCGGAGCCGTACATAAACCTTCATTTGCAAAACTCTCAACAAACCAAAGGTGGAGGTTAGTTTATTGCTTTTAATTAATTTTTTTGAGTTTTGTTTCGGCAATTAGGTAATAAAGAAGGAGAGTTCGGAGAAAGTGTGTAAAATCGAAGATTAGACGCCGTTCGTCGTACGCACACTTTTGTTTACAAAACCTCAACAAATCAAAGGTATGAATTCTTATTTAAACAATTGTTTCTCACTTTCAAATATTATATGTAGTTGATTATTATTATTTGAACCCTTCACAAAAGGAATAAGACGTAAGAAATTATTTTAGGACAAAAGAAAATTAAGATAGGTACATTGTAATACTCGGAAATAAAAAATCAACTGTTATTTATTTAGTTTAAGAGTTTTAGCTCTGGTTTAAATTTCATACTTCTTTCAATTAGGAATTAAGACTAATATTCCAATTGTCATCTTTATGATTAAGAATTTGAGATAAAAAAAAAATTGGATTAAATTTAAATTGGATTTAAGAGAAATTAAAGGATTTAAGACAAAGAATAAAAAAAAAAGGGAGAAATTTTTATCTACATAGATAATATTTTACTTATTAAATGAGACAAAATAAAACTTTGAATATAATGGGATTTTTTTTTAAAAAAAATATGAGAATTCAAAATATATCAGTGATATGGAACGTTTTATTTTTATTTTGACAACTAGGACAAAGGTGCAGATCGTGATAAGGGTGTTCTGGTTTGAGGATTACGACGTCAGGGCCGTACGTAAAGCTTCATTTGCAAAACTCTCAACACAACAAAAGTGGAGGTTAGTTTATTGCTTTTAATTAATTTTTTATTAAAGATACGTTTGGATCTATGATTATTTGCATGAGACAAAGTTAAAAGTCTAAGCGACAATAGTTATCTATGTGTAGTTTAGGTCAATACAAAGATCACAGTCTATACATGCAAAGATAAAACCCAAAAATGAAAGAAGGTTGTCTATGTGACAAGCAATGTCTACAATAGAAAAAAAAAGAATAAAAAATAATCAACTATATACATACATATAATAAATATACAAAGAGAGAAATAAATTTAAACCAAAATACTTATCTATAATTCTAATTTTATTAAAAAATCAAAAATTTATTCACTTTATGAATTTAGTCCTGTGACGTGTAATGTCTAATCAGGACTTAATTACCTGAAAAAACAAACAATAAAATTACCAAAAAGAAAAACATAAATACATATATTTATATAGAGAGACAAATGGGCGGGCGAGGGAGATTTCTTTTACTAAAATTTGAGAAATTTTGAATATTAAAAAATAACAATTGTGTACATATATAAATATAAATATATACAGAGAGAGCGGCTTTAAAACAAATTACCTAGCTGTTCATATTTCAAAATTTATTAAAATAATCATCTATTTATTTACTTTAGGACTTTAATCCTGTATCTAATTAACTAATCACGACTTAATTGACTGAAAAAATAAAATATAAAATAACAACTGAAAAACATAGAGAGAAGGTGGGTGTTATTTACACCAAATTCGTCAGATTTAAGTTTTATTTCAGAAACAATAGAAAAAAATAATAATATGATTCTTGACATTTTTGTGGTAATATTTTTAGAAATAGAAAATAATGCTAAATAACAAAAATTATATGCAAAAAAATCACAAAATATGAGACTAATCAAAAATAAAATAAAATATCATAAAGATTGATGTCTAAATATAAAATAGAGAATCTGTATTTTACATTAACATAACCCACCATTATTTTCCCCTTCAGCATTAAAAAATCACAATTATCTCAAATTAAAATTTAAAAAATTAATCCTTTTTAAGGTTAACGTTTGAAAATTTTGAATTAGATTCTTCACAAAGATACATAAAACAGAAATAAAGAATCAAAACAATTTTGCCTTGAGATTTAGAAAAATAGGTATAAGCAACTAACCATATACAAACTAAAGAGGATAAAAAACAGAGTCTAGAAAAAAAAAAAATCCTACAATAAATTTTAAAAAAAGAACATAATTATACAATTTAAAAAAAATTATATAAGATTAAGAATTTGAGAAGCTTGAATGGGATACAAACCAATTTTTGAGATTAAAAGAAATAATTAGGGACTAAAATCAAAACAAGAAAAACAAAGAAGCAAACAAACATTTAATAAACATTGTTATGCTATCTTTATAGAAAAAAACGATTATATTAAACAAATATTTTTTTTTAAAAAAAAGGAAAAAAATATTAACATGCTTAACAAGATTTTAAAAAGATTATAAATAAAATATTAAAACAAAACAAAAATTAATATAATTTTTTTAAAAAAAAGAATATATTTATACAATTTAAAAAAATTATATAAGATTAAGAATTTGAGAGGCTTGAATGGAATACAAACCAAAAATTTGAGATTAAAATACATAATTAGGGTCTAAAATCAAAACAAGTAAAACAAAGAAGCATACAAACATTTAATACACATTGTTATGCAAAAAAATCTTATATTTATAGAAAAAGCGATTATATTAAACACAAATTTTTTTTTAAAAGGAAAAAAATATTAACATGCTTTACAAGATTTTAAAAAGATTAGAAATAAAATATTAAAACAAAACTAAAATTAATATAATTTTTTTAAAAAAAGAATATAATTATGCAATTTTAAAAAAATTATATAAGATTAAGAATTTGAGAGGTTTGAATGGGATACAAACGAAAATTTTGAGATTAAAATAAATAATTAGGGGCTAAAATCAAAACAAGTAAAACAAAGAAGCATACAAACATTGTTATGCAAAAAAAATCTTATCTTTATAGAAAAATCGATTATATTAAACAAAGATTTATTTTTTTAAAAAAAGGAAAACAATTATTCACATGCTTAACAAGATTTTAAAAAGATTAGAAATAAAATATTAAAAAACAACACAGAATATAAACAAAAAATAACTCTTCTTCCTATGTTTAGGAATTAAAAACAACACAGAATATGAGGCGCCTTCAATCTACCGAAAAGAAGAAAGACACTGCAACAGAAATAGAAAATGCAGTCACACATCCTTCTCAAGCGACAACCGAGATCATATCTCCAAAAGGTAAATATTACAAAAAAAAATATAAATATAAATAAATTATGTATCCTTCAACAAACTTTATTTAACATATGAATTTGTTAAAAAATTCAATGACTGATGTAATCTATACAATGGAAAAGCAGAGAAAAGTCTGCAAGCAAGAAAACAGAGAATACAAATACTAAAGAGAAAAAGAAACAAAGTATCATCAGCTCAAGAAGGCTCAAAAGAAACGACAAAAAAAGGTACATACCTTGAACAGAAATAAAATATAAACATTAAAGGACAACTAACTAATTAAAATAATATGCAGATAAAAAAAAGAGTGCAAGATGCAAATGATTTATGTATCCGATTTCATATGAAATTTAGTTTGAAATACTTACTTTAATAGTTACGCAAAGACGATAGCATTTATTCCTTTTTAACAATTTTTTTACATGGAATAAGAAAAAAAAAGGATAAATATAAAAAAAAGAAGGTATACAATACCTATGAACAATAGAATTTAAAAAAAAACAAAAAAAATGTTTAAAAAAAAAACTTACACCTTCTACAAAAAAACATACAATTACTTTACAAAAAAAAAAAAATAACTAAACATTATTAATTAAAAAAAATCACTACAAAAAAATAACACAAATTGCGCCACTAATAAACCACCAGCAATCACAAATCTACATCGCTTGAAAATATATTAAATAATAAAATTTGTAAAAAATAATTAAAAAATGCACGAGAGATAAAAAAAATATATACAAAAAAATTCTTATTTCATAACTCAACATTTATATACTGAACATTTTTTAAAAATCTACGACTGGAAAAAGGGTACAAAATTTCTTGAAAAAAATACAAATAAAAAAGAAAAAAGAATTTTTAAATAAATAAAGGACTAAAATTTAAAAATTGAAATTCCACACTCAAAAAATAAATAAAGAACAACACAATTATTCAAAGACTCTATAAAGCATGACAAGAAACACAGGTGAATTTCGGGATTTTTCAAAAAAAAAACTAAATCATTTACTAAACTATCTTTTTACTTTTCTTAACCTGATTAAAACTACAAACTCAGCAAAAAAAGAAGGTTTTAAAAAAACATAAGAAAAATAGAAAAAAAATGACAAAAAAACCATATTGATAAAAAATCAAAATAACAATTTAAAAAAAAGTCCCAAACAAAAAAAAACAAAAAGAAAAAAAAAACCCAAAAAAATAACAAAAAAGATATTAAAAATTTAAAACACAATTAAAAAGTCACATAACAAATTAAAAATAAAACGACTTACTCCTTCTACATGTTAAAACAACAAACTTAAAAAAAAAAAAGATATTAGTGAAACATTAGAAAAACATAATGAAAAAAAAAAGATTGATAAAAAAACAAAACAATAATAAAAAAAACAACAAAAGCTCCCAAACAAAAACAAAACAATTCAAAACAAAAAAAATACCACAACATAAAAGATATAAAAAAAATATTTAAACATAGGAAAAAATTCGCATAACACAATAATTATACACAGATAATTTTTGAAATTATAATTAACCACACAATTATTATAAGATGTTGTAAAGCATGACAAGAATCACATGTGAAATTCGAGATTATTCAAAAAAAAATTAACTGTTTTATTTTTAAAAAAAAGACTAAAAAGAAAAACTCACAACAATACTTATAAAAAAACTACTTACTGCTTCAATAAAAAAAGGATTGACATTTATTATTTTCTTCAAAATTTCAAAATAAAAGCATAAAGAAATAAATAAATGCCATAAAAAAATCAAAATTCAAACAGAAACGTGATCTATTAGAAAATTGCAAAAAAAAAAAAAAAACTGGATTGCTCAATAAATAAAATTTTCATCCAAACAAATTGACATAAAACATAATTAAAAAACAAAATGTAACAAAACAAGATATAAAAATTTATAATTAAATAAATTTCAAAACACATTTATAAATCAGACACGTGCATCGCACGGGCCAAAACCTAGTGTTTTAAAAAACTATTGAGGCTTATGAACTAAACTATAAAAAAACGCCTCAGAGGCTTGCGCCTCGATTAATCGAGGCGGTTCGAGGCTTGTCGAGGCGGCAACCTCAGTTACGAGACCTAAAATTTGTGCGTCTATTCTAATTTCTTGTTGAAGCAGCGTGGTTCTTCTCTCCCCTAAAGTAGCGTGATTCTTCTCTCCCCCGGCGGAACGGTCTTCTCCCCCTTGAGTGGCGCCGTGCAATTCTCCCTAATATTGACTAAAACTGACAGTTAACATTATATTGATGGACTATGTTTATGGCAGTTTTAGTCAAATTTTTATATATTATTTAATTAATTTATGGTATTTGATATTACTATAACTATATATATATATACACCGAGGCGTAGACTATATATATAGTCTACGCCTCGGTGTACTATAAAAAAAAGCCTCAATTCTCGAATTAGTTTTTTAAAACATTGGGTATAACAAGCCTTCCAGATTAAACTACCCCCAACACTCCTCATATTATTATTCTTTGATAAATTTTGTTCCAAAAAAAAAAAAAAATTGAAATGTTCCAATGAGTAGAGAGAGCACAACTCTTTCATTTCATATGGGCTATATATGTTTGCACGTCGTTTGGAAAACCATTGCAATTTCAAATTTGAAACCTTAAAAAATAATTAAAAAAAACCTACCTATTAAAATTCCTGTAAAAGGCACACACTTAAATATATAGCAGTACAAGTTAATTATCCAAATACGCCCTTGAAACTCATAAACAAAAAATTATTACTGATAGCACTATAATTACTATACTGCAGTACGCACACTGGAGTAAATTGCCCACCATTTGCTTGTGAATTAAAAACTATAAACTGAACTAACAAAAAAAATAGTGAAAATTGACATTAGCGCAAAAGGTTCTCAAGCATTCATATCACGTGAGATGATTGTATCATGGTTAAGTAAAACAAAATTACTAAAAATTTGGAATTCTATAACCAACATGAAAATTAAGCAAGGTATGTTATATCTTTGTGCCGGAGGTTTCACTAATGGATGCATGAACCCACGCCGAACAAGATAGTAATTGTATTTTGTGGCAGATTTTGAGAAAGAGAGCTTCATCTTGTCGACTCTATGATATTTGGCATCTGTCTTGAGAACAACAGTTTATAACGTCGACGCCGGAGAAAAGCCTTTGCTCTGAAAAAAAGAGTGTCGAGCGGCAAAGGATTGTGCCCAGCATTCATATCACGTCAGATGATTGTATCATGGTTAAGTAAAACAAAATTACTAAAAATTTGGAATTCTATAACCAACATGAAAATTAAGCAAGGTATGTTATATCTTTGTGCCAGAGGTTTAACTAATGGATGCATGAACCAACACCGAACAAGATAGTAATTGTATTTTGTGGCAGGTTTTGAGAAAGAGAGCTTTATCTTGTCGACTCTATGATATTTGGCATCTGTCTTGAGAACAACAGTTTATAACGTCGACGCCGGAGAAAAGCCTTTGCTCTGAAAAAAAGAGTGTCGAGCGGCAAAGGATTGTGCCCACTGTAACTAATCTAGAATAGCGCAAAAAACTTTTCGAAAAAAATGGAGTTCTACAACTGACCACAGGATACGAGGATCCTAAACTTGTTCATTTGGATAATTCTGTTGTAATGGATGAATACCTCTTTGTACCGACCATAGTAATCTAGAATTTTTTTGTTGATTTCCAACTCGCTCATAATCACAACTTTTGGGTTCAAGCTCTTGATGATATGGAGAACTTGTTCGCTCTAAGGCAAAACGTTCATCACAAACGGCAAGTTTACTGCAATATCTGCAGTAGGTCCTTGTACAATTATTTGTTAGTAGACAATATATATATAGTTGAAAGATTAGATACGGTGAATTGAACTCTACACCCCTCTGCAACAGTTTCTAAACTCTTTTGAACAGCTGTAAAAAAACATTCATCGATCGTTGTAAACTTCAGCGAGGGGGCGCTATCACGCCTCCTTGACAATGAAATTTTCACCATATATGTATTTCGAACTCTAAAATTAATAATATGAATTTCTTTGAAATTCTTCATAGCTTCATCCATTAAAAACAGAGCCAAATCATCAAAAATTTCGCCGGCAGAAATGATAGATGGAAAGAATCATGTTTTGAACTTGAATTTTTTAATGTTGCGAGCAATACGTCAACATTCTCCCAAATTTGTTTACGAAGTACATATTCAAAATAGAATGTTAATCTCATCGAAGCATAATTGGATGAATAAGATACCCCTTCTTCTCTAGCTAATCTCATCGAAGCATCGTCAAGAAGAAGGGTGTTTTCTATTCATCCGACGATACTTTGACTACGATACAATAACGTCCTACTTTGAATATGTACTTCGTAAGCAAATCTAAAAGAATGGGAATGTGATGCTCGCCACATTAAAAGATTCAAGCTCAAGACATACTCCTTTCCATCCATCATTTCTGCCGGCGAAATTCTCGTATGATTTTGCGCTATTTTTAATGTATTAAGGTATAAAAAATTCCAAAAAATTCATATAATTGATTTTAGATTTGAAGAATCATATATGGTGAGAAATTTCATTAAACGCTTGTCAAGGAGTCCTGATGGTGCCCCCTCGCTGAACAGCGATCAATGGGTGTGGGTCATTTTTCATAGTTGTTCAAAAGAATTTAGAAGTTGTTGCAGAAAGGTGTGGGGTTCAATTCACCGTAACAAGTCGGTCATCTATATAAATTATCTACTCTGTTCTGAAGGAACAAATATTTGCACAAAGACTTCTGTAGATATTGCAGTAAACTTGTCGTTTGTGATGAAGAATTTGCCTGAGAGCGAACAAGTTCAAGTTCTCCAATTCATCTGGAGCTTGAACCCTAAAGTTGTGATTCTCATCAAACTAGAACCAACAACAAAATTTTAGATTACCATGAACGGTACAAGGAGGCATTCACCATTAACAACCGAATTATCCAAATAACAAATGAACAAGTTTGGGATCCTCCTACCCTATGGTCAGTTGTAGAACTTCACTATTATTAAAAAAGATCTATGCGCTATTCTAAGTTGTCTGGATCAGTTAAAGTGGGCTCAACCCTTTGCCGCTTGACACTCTCTTTTTCAGAGGGAAGACTTTTCTCCGGCCCCCGCGTTACAAACTATTCTAAGGCATATGCCAAATATTATAGACCCGGCAATGTTGGCCCATATTACCCTATTACTAAGTAAGATGGAGCTTTCGTTCTCAAAACCAGCCACAACATACCATTTCTCTCTTGTTCGGTGTTGGTTCCTACAACCATTGGCGAAACCTCTGATATAAAAATATAACATTCCTTGCTTAATTTTATATAGGTTACAGAATATATATTTAAAACTTCTTGTAATTTTATTTCTCTTAACCACGATGCTGTCATTTCACTTGATATGCATGCTTAAGAACCTTTTGCGCTAATGTCAATATTACAATCAACTTAATAAGTGCATCAGTTCTGTTTTTCATGTAAGTAACATGAATATTACAATGAAAGATCTTTCCACATTCAACATGAATTTTACAATCAACCTATAGGCCAATTAGTTCTCTTTTTCCTAGAAACTCTTCTACAAAACACAAATTACAATTTCAAAGCAATAAGTTAGATAGAGTGAGCACCAGAGACTGCCTGAGCCTTTCCCTATATGGTGAGACATCTCAATGATTATATATACCTCGGATATAACCAATATTTAACATAAATATTACAATCCAAAGCATAATCTCAGATCTAATCACAATTGCATGAGTCGGCTACATACAAAAAAGTATGTCTCAAAGTTAAACAAAGAAAGAGGCCACATACACTCATCAAAGAAGCGTGTCACAAAGTTAAACAAAGACTTACACTTGTGCAGATTTCGAAAAGAATGAGGAACAAATTGCTCACATACAATTTCGAAAAAAAACTACTGATAACAAATTTCTTTCTATTTCCTAGAATAAGCAAAATAAAGATCTTTCTCTAAAAACTTTGATGACTATTGTCTCCGATTTCAGACAGCAAAAGTGATTTAGTTTCAATGATTATACTCTTCGGTTAATTGTACGAGTATTGGGGAGAGAGACAGAGAGAGAGAGAGAGACCGATACACGTACCTGAAATAGAAACCGTCACCAGAAATGTGATGGTTTTTCGCCGGAATTTGCCCCTGCCTCTTTCTTACAGAAAAAAGAGAAACGGCCTATTAGAAATCGAACGAAACTGAAAACCAAAAGCTAAACTATACCTCCGGTGGTGAACGGCGGCGGCCGGAGTCGATTCCTCGTTATGAGAGCCCTAAACAAAGACGACTACCACCGACCACCGTCCACTACAATTGCAGCAGCCCACGGCCTTTTCACCAGTCTCAGAGCCGCCCTTCCCTACTACAGACCCTACTGCCGGCCGATTTACACGAGACACGCCACTGCCATCTCGGATTTCCCATGGCCGCCGCTCGCGGCCTTCTCTTCTCCGCTGACCGCGATTCCAGTAGTCCAACTAACAGAATACAGTGCCGCCGCGCACCACTTGTGCTACAGCGCCCCGCCCACCGAGACAAGCCTGTGTTGCCCGCTGCTGACCGCGATGGATTCCGGCAGTGCTTAGCGTTAAATGCGCCGCCTCAATCGGGCGCACACCTCCACCCACGATTGCCGCTGAAAATAATATCTGCTGCGTGGAAATTTTCAACAATGGGCAGTAAATGGGCCTTCTTCCCTAATTCTGTAGATCAGGCCAGTGGGTTTATTTGCCCATGTTGGGCCCCTCATATTGTCTATGGGCCATGCTACACAAAAGAATTTTTGATGATTTAGATTTTGATATAAAATAATAATTATTATTACTCCGAAAGTTTTATTTCGTTTCAAGATTTTGGGCCACGTATGCCACCGGCCCACCGTAGATATTTTTGAGGTCAAAGGTTCAAGATAAATCATACTCTCTTAATTCCTTTATAACTGTCATTTTATCTAAAGTTGTATTCATTTTTTAGCAAGTCTCTTGTGCACCAGTTGCACCGTGCAATTCAAGTGTAATTTTGAAAAGTTACATCATTTATAACTGAAAAGTTACACAAATTATTACTGAAAATTTACGGCATTAAAGATTCATTTTTCAGTAATAACATGTGTAACTTTTCAATAATATTTTGTGTAACTTTTTGAAAATGAACTAAAGTTGCACGGTATAACTGGTGCATATAAGACTAACTATTCATTTTTACTTGTCACTCTTCTAATATCTCTAATAAATAAGAAACGGAGAGAATACTATCGCAATAAATTATACATTAGATAAAAAAAACTTCACTCATAATTTGATCACAACATATATTCCATTTGCATCGACATTGTATCACATAGGGGGAAATTAGGGGCAGCCATGATGAATCAAAGATCCATTTGGCCACAAAGTTTCTTTTAAAGTAACTACATAAGCAACAACAAAAGTAGAAAGGACAATCACAATCACTTTTTTTTTCTTTTCATTCTTCATTTTCTTTCACTTTTAAGGATTTTCAATGCTGTTGTTTCCCATGGCCATAAATGAACCTCGCATTCCCTTCTGTATAAACATGAGTCTCACTGTACAACCTGCAATTTATTGAGAGTCGCGTTAATAACACGATTATTTTCGTGCATAAATAAATAGTCGATTTTTGAACTGAATACCGTGTAATTTAAAAAAAAATACTCACGATTTACGGACGGCTTTGCTCAAGGTCGAAGATGATGAGAAAGTTTTTCCATCAAGATATCTGTTCTCCCCTGCAATTCTCTGCTTAATTCTCATGTCCAATTCATCAGCATTTTGTGTGATGGGGGAATCCGATGCCTGCAATAATATTTATTTATAATCAATTGACAAATAAATTTTAATTATTAGTAATTATTAATTCAAGAAAATTAATAAATATGAAGGTGATGTACCATAACCCAACCCCAAGTGTCTGCATATGAAGGGATATGAGCTGAATAAGGTACAACATCTGCAAGTGAATCACAAAGTTACATAATTAATAGAAAATAATAAAATCTCCTTTTTTTTTTTTTCAATTTTTTATAAAGAAAAATAAAAAAATTTAATCAATCTGGTCAACTTACATTTGAAAACCTGTCTCAGAGTATTGTAGATGCAAGAGAACACTTCTGTATGACTGAAAATCCCAGCAGGTCCAGCCTGCATTATTTAATTAAATGTCTAATAAATTATCAACATATAATACTTTTTAATTAAAATAATTAAACTTTTAAAATATATATTTGAATTTCACGGTATAACTATTCGTTAAAATTTAAATATACCTGTGTGACAAAAATGCCACCTTGGTTGAGCCTAGGTTTAACAATGATTTCATAGAAGGATTTGGTATAGAGTTGGTAGCATGGCCCTCCTTCAATTGGATCAGCCAAATCACCTATTATCACATCATAAAGTTCTTCCCTTCTTTCCAGCTCAGCCCTAATTTTAAACACCCAAAAAGAATAAAAAAAATTAATATGAAGATTTTTTTTAATTTTTAAATTGTGAAATTGTATTTAAAATATTTTTAAAAAAATTAAATTTGGAAATAACCTGGCATCGTTGATCACAAGCTCCAGTCTAGGATCAAAAAAGGCTTCCTTGTTAACCACCAAGTGTGACTTGCAAAAATCTACCACTTCCTATCATTTATTAAATAAATATTAGATATTTTTACAACAAACATAAAATAAAAAAATAAAAAAAGTTAGGAAATTAATATATGAAGTTTAAATTAATTAATTAATACCTCATCAATGTCACACATTATAACCTTTTCCACAGTCCAGTGTCTGAGTATTTCTCTAGCGGTTGAACCTTCACCTCCTCCCATAATGAAAATGGTTTTTGGACTATAAAGACAAAAAAAAAATTTCGATTAGATTACAAATAAAATTAATGTGGAATGTTATTCAAATTTATTTAATTAAAGAGAAAAATTAATACTTTGGATGATTTAAGAGTGCGGGGTGGACAAGAGACTCGTGGTAGATGAACTCATCAGTCTCTGCACTCTGAAGCTTTCCGTCGATAACAAGAGCCTGAAATTTGATTAAAAAATTAATTCAGAATATTTAATCTAAAACTATTGATGGTTTATTTTATATATGTGTTTTGTTATTATTATTTTTTTTTTTTTAAATATGAGATAATTTATCAATATAAATGTTGTACCTTTCCGAAGGGCTTAGTGTCCAAGAGCTGAATATCCTGGTACTGGGAGGCGCCAGTGTGCAAGATACTGCACAAAAAGTTAAAACAAAAAAAGCAAATTAATTAATTAATTAATTATTATGTTTGTTAAACGAAGTTTTGCTTGTCTTAACTTTAATGGACAAGATTAATTGGGTATAAGTTGTACGGAAAAAGACCTTTATAAATATCATAATATACTGACATTATAAATTAACTAACAATAATTAAAGTACCAATTGATAATTAATTAATCGTAACAGAACACCAGACAGCCTTAATTAATTAAGTTCACCATCTCCCAACATGTTCTAATTGCATACCATTACGAATATTTCATTTTATCATATGTATAAATATATATATACACACATGAAAATTAACATATAGTACATATTAAGTTTACAACATATATATAAAAATGCATCAATAAAATGTACCAAATGAAATCAACAATGATGAAATTAATTAACATTTTTTCATGCATATATTTGAGGAAATATTAGAAACAAATTAAATAAATGTTTAGTAATTTCACATTTAACACATATATGTATGTATGTATATATTACCTCTTGAGTGCAAAACACCACCTCAAGTTCTCCTCAATCTCTTCCTCGTACCAACAACTCTTTCTGGCATGCCCATTTCCATTAATATTCATATTTAAACCATCGGGGATTGAAATTTCACCCATTTTCACTTCTTGATTAATTGCTTTAGAGAGAGAGAGAGAAATGTAGACAGAGAGAGAGAGGAGGTTTGGATTAATTGATGAGAATGAGGGAGAGGTGTGTGATATTATATAAGTAGGGGAGGGGAAGGGATGGAAATCCAAAAGAGATGCACCAACATAATCTTTATGGGTTTTCGCAACTCATATCTATCCAACAAAACAAAAAAGGTTTGTACAAAAGAGCACTTACAACTGCGCTTTCTAAACTTGATTTGCTCGCGTGGGTTGCCTTTGTTGTCAATGGACTTTTTTTTTTTTTTGGGTTAGGAAAATGGACATTGAATAATTATATACTAGTAACATTTGGTAGGGCAAAAAATACTTATGTTATTGATTTTTATCTGGACTCAAAGTTTTTTTTTTGTTTTTTTATAGGTAAATGTTAGTGGTTAGTAGTTAGAAGTTAGTTCACCAAGTCTCCGTACACCCATATCTCTAAGCCAACCTTATAACTCCCTCATATTCGTTCCCAAAGGGAATCGAACTCAGGTCACTCACTCAAGTGAGGAGCCCGGTGACGGTTAATCTTGACTCAAAGTTATTTGGTAGACTATACAAAAATAATATTGGTTCGTATATTATACTCCCTCCGTCCACGAAATTTATGCTCACATTTTTGCACGTGGTTTAATGCAATATGTCGGAAGGTATTATGGGATATTGTGAGGTCCGTTTTGAGTAAAGAAAGTATTTATGGAAAGTACATATGATATATTTTTCATAAATATTCTCTTTATTCAAAACGGACCTCACAATATCCTGTAATACCCTCCGACATATTGCATTAAACCACGTGCAAAAATGTGAGCATAAATTTAGTGGACGGAGGTAGTATTATTTTTACTATTCACAATGTAATAATTTATCTTACATTTTCCCTTTTATAATTTTTTTATGACTTGAATAATAACTTTTGTTCTTATATATTTATATATTATACCCTATCAAACGAAATTACCTTTTCTCTCTATATATATTACACCATACAAAATGAGATTACTTTTTAGAACTAATTTTATGTAACTTTCTTATTACAGTCTACCAAATAATATAATATGAATTTTAAATACAAAACTTGTAACACTATTATCCTTTAAATTTTTTGACTTTGTTTTTAACCTATTATGTTTGGACTTTTATTTTTCGTCCTATAAGATTTAAAAAAAAAAAGAGAGTTTTTATAGATAAATTAGAAATAAAAATGAATTAATTTGATGAAAATTCAAATTGGACTTGTATACATTTAAATGTATATAAATGAATGAAATTAAAATTTATTGTAGAGTAAATATTTATAAAATTTAAAAAAAATTAGTGAAATATCTATTTAAAAATTTAATATATAAAAAACAAAGAATTTAAAAAATTTAAGAAGTGTAAAATATTAAATTTATAAAATTAAAAAAATTGTTTATATATAAGTATATATATAAATAAACAAATTAGAAATAAAAAAGAATTAATTTGATGAATTAAAAAAATGACTCAATTTCGAGTTATATACAATTAAATGCATACAAAATAAACAAATAGATAAAAAAAAAATTGTGTTACATCATTACTAAAGGTTGGGTAACCTTTAATTCACGATTGTAAGACTAAAAATTCATTTTTTTTTAAATTTATAGAACGAAAAACAAATGTCCAATCATAATAGGACTAAAAACAAGTCAAAAAAAAGTTAAGGGATAAAAAACTCTATTTTTCCTAACATTTATTAATAAGTGATGGAGATACGATATGTAGAATATTATATATCACATTTTTATTGTTGAGATTTGTATTTATTTAATAGGATTTGTTGAGATTTCATTTATTATTATAAATAGGTGTCTTATTTCATTGTAAAAAGGAGTTAATTTTGATTATTGAAGAATTGAGTTTAATTCCCTGTAATCCAGTTTTAATTGTTGTTCTTTGGGTATTAATACATGAGTCAACAAGAGTAACATATTAATCGGAAAGTCGTAATTATTTGGTATTTAAGTAGAATCAACATATCAATTTACAACAATATCACTTTCTCGCTGTCTCAATGAGTTACATCATATAGTATGTGTTTGATGAGCAATTGTCTTTTGTCCATGGAGACAAGATAAATTATACTCCCTCCGTTCCACTATAAGTTTCTCACTTTCCTTTTTTGAACGTTCCACAATAAGTTTCTCATTCCATAAAAAATAACAACACTATTTCATATATTAATAAACAAATACCCATTTTCACAACTCCCCATTATTTTTTCACAACTCCCCATTACTTTTTCACAACTTTCTATTACTTTATACAAAAGTCAACACGTAGTCCACCCTATAATAATAAATATTTACACTTTCTTAAATTAAACAACAAAAAGAAACAAGAAACTTTAAACGGGACATAGGGAGTATGATTTTTTTTTTCTATATTCTTTTTTCATGAAAAAAATGTATAAAACCGTTTATAACACGAGTCTAACAAAAAAAAGTAATAAAATTATAAAAAAATATGATATTTTTTATGAAACGTGATAGTTAGTTTTAACAAAAATATTATTTTTTTAAAAAAAAAATTGATGATAAATTTTTAGTAAAATATAATAATATTTTTAAGAAAATTAAGTGTTAATCACTTTTAACAAAAATATTACCACTTTTTATTAAATTTTTTATTAATTTTTTAACTAATAAGTGATTTTATACTAATCTCATATTATAAAATATTCTCACACAAAGCCTACTCCATTCTCAAATGTTTTAAATTATTTGTAGTACCGTGCGACGCATATGTTGAATATCTCACTCTATATATAATTGCACTTTCTTAATTTTTTTAAACTTTTAGTTCATAATTAAGGATGACAACGGGACGGGTCTGGAATGAGTTTGGTTTGTTCCAGAACCTGCCCCACCAGGAAATTTTTGGGCACAAGATCCGCCCCAACCCGCCTACCAACCTATTTTTATTTTATTTTTATTACACTATAAAATACATTAAAAAAATATCTTAAAATTTAAAATATAACATCAATATACATTTAAATGATTTAAACAATAATAAATACAGAAAATGGTCTATTTCAAGTTTCAACATATTAAATCTAATATTTAAAATCATACATATATAGTTCTGGTTCATTGAAAATTAAAGCAATAAAATCAATTAATGAACCTTATACAACTTCTGTTCGTGACTTTATGAGCATATCTAATCTAATATTTTAATAAATATATATTAATTAATAGCATAATTTTCATATATTTAACTATACATATATCATATAATTGGCAAATTTATTTAAATAAGAACTCTTTTAAAGATAATTATCAAAATAGGGAAAATGATAATGTTTAGCAAAATGAAACCAGTCGGTTCTACAACTACCGACTGGTGAGGTGGCAGGAGTAGGTGACATGAGTATTTAATTTTCTTTCCAGTTGGGAATAGAGAAACCGACTGGAAGGGACAATAGTGTGGATGAGAGAGAGAGAGAGAGAGAGAGAGAGAGAGAGAGAGAGAACTTCACTACCTGATTCTCAATGACATTTTACACTCTTTTGAGACAATGTATTTTTCACGGAATATGAAAATGACCATGGATATGGTGCCCCCAAGATTGGAGAAATTCGTAAATTGAATTTGCAAATGATTTGGTTGATAAAATGTCTTTATATATATATATATATTATGATATATAAAATAATATTATTGAATATATGATAATTAATTAATTATATAATTAATTATTAATGGTAGTTGTCATTGATGTTTGTGGCCATGTGAGTGGTAGTCATGGTGTAAATTAGTTGAGAGAGAGAGAGATTATTTATTTGAAAATTTTCATACTTATTTGAATTTGTAGAATGCATTAAATTAAGATAATTAAAAATTAATAAATTAAATTTGACTTTTGTTAAATTAGAGTAGATTTAGGGGAGTTATGGATATATATACGGTATTCTTTTTTTTAATAAAAAATAAATAATAATAAGATGATTTGTTTAAAAAAGTTAAATTAATATGCTATTCAATTTAAATATAATATAAATATTAACATTTACAAATATAATTCAAGGTAACAATGATTTAAAAAATATTTTATTTTCTCTTTTACATTTTATCAAAGCTTATAATCATACACAATAATAAAAATCTACTATTATAATTTAAAGATAATATATATATATATTCACAAATTTTGAGATCTTTAATTATTTTTTAATAACAATTTTCGTGATTAATAAACATTGTAAATTTATAATTTGATTGACTCATGATACTGTATACGTTTAATTTTTTTAATAATAAATTTTAACTTAATTTTCTTAATTAAGAGTCTCACTACTTATAATCCAAAAATCTCTAACTTGTATAATTTTTTTAAGTTTTATCAACTTTAATTTTAATTTTTAAATTATTTAATTTCAAATTTAATTCTTTGATGAGTTTAAATTTATCAAATTATAAAATAAATAAAATTAGACATTGAATAAAGTTAATTTCATTTTAAAATTTAGTTTAGTGTGTGTATATGAATATTTTATTATTTATAAATTATATTAAAGTTTATATAAATTAATATTTATTTTATTAAAAAATTAACAATCCAATTTCAAATAATATTTTGTCTGACTCTTTCAATTTTTTACAAATTTAAAATGGGCTGGTTGTTAATGTTTGAAAGAGTCAAAGAAAATATTATTTAAAATATAGTATATAATTTTTTTTTTTAAATTAATATTCGTATGATGATTCAATTATTAAATATTTTGATGTTTCACAAAAATGAATACAACATATTCAACAACAGCAGTAATCTCTATCCCTCCCTTGTGCGCTTATGAATGCCATTATATAGCTTTATTTGAATTTGATAAGATAAATTGAAGTTTACACCATGCATTATAATTTATAAATTGAAGTATGTGACAATTAACTTTTAATTATCTTAAATTTAATAACTCAACTAATTTACACCATGACTATCAACCACATGACCACGAACATCCATGATAGCTACCATTAATAATTAATTATATAATTAATTAATTATCATATATTCAATAATATACTATTTTATATATCATAATATATATATATGACATGTTATCAATTAAATCATCTGCAAATTCAATGTACGGATTTTTTTAATCTCGGGGCACCATATCCATGACCATTTCCATGTTCCGAGAAAAATACATTATTTCAAAAGAGTGTTTGCCTATTCCCGACTGGAAAGGGAATTAAATACCCATTCCACCTGCTCTTCCAGTCGGTAGTTGTAGAATCGACTGGTTTTATTTTGCTAAACAATATAATTTTTTCCCTATTTTGATAATTATCATTAAAAAAGTCCATATTTAGATAAATTTGCCCATATAATGTATACATTTATTTATACTTATTTAATATATATATTATCTGCGTGGCGAGTCCACTTAATGCCAATATTCGTCTCAAACCTGACGAGTTTTAGGTCAAATGGGTTCAAACCCGCCCCATGACCCGTTCGATCGAATTTTTACCCGGTCCGTACGGGATAAATTTATGGCGGATCTGGATTTGAATACGCCCCATTGTCACCCTTATTCATAATTAGGGTTCTCTCTTTAAATTTTAACTAATAAATGTATAAAATACAATCACTTTCGTCGCCCTCTCTCCGTCCATATTATGATGTGTGACGAGTCAGAAAAATAATATGGAGTATAAGGAAAAAACAAAAGATTAATTATGTATTGTTTATCGATGCATTTACTTCCTTCATCAATTTGAACACTCATAGAACACAATCAAACAACTAAAATCGTGAATTGGATAAAAGCTTGTTCCGATTTGGAGTTGTTAAATTTGAAAACTTCAACATCTTTTAATATGATAATATCTAAAGCTAATTAAATGCGAGCTTGAACAAACTCATATTTTTTATATAAAAAAAAAAAGATTGGCCACAAAAAAAAAAAAAAAACTCATAGTATTATTTACTATAGATTGAAATTTAATTCCAATTAATTTAAATGTTTAATTGATAGTAGTTAAATAAAGTCAAGCATAATACAAATACACGATATATTAGATATAAATATTGAGTAATACTCACAGAAATAATTTCGTGAATGACATATTTTATTTAACGCAGTAACACACATTTTGGTGTGTAGTGTTAGTTCATATGCAGTGTAGTGTTAGTTCATATGCAGTGTGATGTTAGTTCATATACAATATGATTTTAGTTCATTCACTGTGACATACTACTTGTGGTGTTAATTCATATATAGTGTGGTGTTAGTTCATATACATTGTCGTGTTAGTTCATATACAGTATTTTATGAAATTTATCTCTAAAAAAATTAAATATTAAAATACTTAAAATAAATTGTTGTTCACCATAAAATTTACTGTGTGTATCATTCACATAATACTTTGCCCTGAGTAAAATAATAATAAGCTCATGTATATATATGTATATCTCGGACCGCGCATGCGTCAGCGCCTTTTTATATCTACTAGCTTAGTTGTAATTATTTTACTTAATTTTTTTTTTTCTAGACAATTAGATTACAAGTAAATCATTTATAAACTTAAGTTTTCATAAATTTGTATCATATGATCCCTATCATTATTATTTATATATATTATCACTGATATAAAAAATATATTTAATTTTTTAACAGTGATAGTATATATATATATATATATATATATATATATAATAGTGATAGTTAATATACATGATATGGATACTGTGTATTATGTATATACATATTATTCGCATCTTTGAAGTGCAAGGATGGTAAATGAAACGGCGAATCATATCTAAACACGTGTAGGGTTTTGTGCACAAAATGGCGTGGTGAAGGTAAATACTAAATACCCCATCTTGGGTTACTCATATGTAGAAATAACTATCATAAACTATGATGATTGAAGAGGGTGACATTATACCAATTTTGGGGGTAATTATTTATCTTCAAAACTTGTGCAAAATCTTGGTTGGAAAGAGAGAGAAAGTATGAGAGGGAGAAGAGGCATCTAGTGGATTCTATCATTTATATTCTTCTCATATTATAAAACAAACCGTGTGAGTTCGATTAATTATTTATATTCGGTTGTATTATTAAAAAGATAAACGGTGTGCTAAAATTAATTAGACGCACTTAATCATCATCATAACATCTATTCTCCCAACCCTAAAACATAATTAGGTAAATCACAATTTAAACAAATATAATGAAGTTTTTCTAAATCTATATCTTGTATTTTTGGAAAATTATCAAATGAGTTATGAGATTTATCAAATTTTAAGAGACCTTGAATATGTATTCAATTTAGTTAGAGTTCACTTGGTAATAGTAATTTCAATGCTTGTTTGATAATGTGGCAAATCTTGAATATTATTATAAATTTATAAAAAAAATTGGATTTTTTTAATTGAATTAATCTTTTTTCTTTTTCGGAAACTATCCGATTTTGGTTCCAAAATTGACGGAAACTTGCAAAATGATGCCATTTTGAAACCACATGAAATTTTAATTTCAAAATTTTCAGGAAAAAAAAAAATACATTGGTGAGACACATCGTTGGCACTAGATAAAAAGGGTTAGAGGGTGTTTGACTGAGCTTATAAACTTTTTTTTAAATAACTTATAAGTTATTTAATTAGGAGCTTATAATTAAGTACCTTCAAAGTATTTATAAAATAAAATGTTTGATAATTTGTAAAATTAATTTTTTATAATTTATAAACTGTAAAAAAATAAGTTGGAATATCTCAATTTATTTTTATCAGTGGAAAATGTGTATAAGTGGAGAGAGATTTAACTTACATTATTTACTTGGGTTTTAATTCAACCAAGAAAAAAGGTTGAAAAAAGAAGTGCACTAATTATAACTTGTGGTTTCTAGGGTTGATTTGCTCGCGTGGGTTGCCTTTGTTTTCAATGGAGATATTGAATTATATTCACATTTATTAATAATATATCATACGTATGCTTGGATAGTCTTTTGTCCACGAAATTGAAAAAAATAAATACGCATGAAGTATTTCTATATTTTTTATTTGTTAAAGTATTTTGTAAAATTGTTAATTTATTTGTATAGAGTAAATGATGCCAAAAGGGTGACGTTAGATCAAGATAATTAATTTATATATATATATATATATATATATATATATATAGATAATTTTGAGGAAGATAGTTTGTATAAACTTTATGTGAGTCCAACTTTATTGTATTTTTCCTTAACGTAACATATGTTTCTTTTTACTCCATCCATCCATTTTAAGCAGAATATATAATTTCACCCTTCAAAAAATATTTTACTTATTTAAAATGTAATTGAGTTTATAATTCATAAATAATTTATTTAGTTTTAAAAACTATATAATATTCTGCAATTCTCTTAAATATATCTATTTTACCAATAAAATATTAATATTTATTAAAATTCTTGTCAATTTTATGTCTATTTATTTAGTTTTGTAACCTATTAGGTTGCAATCTTTATTTTTTCTTTTCACCTGATTCGCATCTCAGAAGTGCATGGAGTGTAGAAGAAGCGGCGAATCGTATGTCAACACGTGGAGCATGTGGACAAAGTGGCATGATGAAGGCAATATACACTATCTTGTGTTACATCATACACTTGAAAAAAAAGGTTAAAAGATGATGATTGAAGCTGGTGACATTAACCCATATTTTGGGGGTTATTATTTTTCTTCAGAAAGTTGTGCAAAATCTTGGTTGGGAAGAGAGAGAAAGTATGAGAGAGAGAGAAGCATGCGTGGAATTCCATCATTCATATTCTTTTGGGTGTATATAAAAAGATAAATAGTGTACAAATCAGACATCACTATCAGTTCAATATATAAATTACAAAATAATAAAATTATACCCAAATTACTAAAGACATCTTAGAAAATTATCATATGATAACATTTATTCAATTTACAGAGAGTCAGTGGGATAATTTAGACAAACTTATATAGAAACTTATTTAACATTAATATAAATTCATTTGATAATTTTAATAAATAAAAAATATAAAAATTTTAGAAAATTATCATATGATAACATTTATTAAATTTACAGAGAGTCTGTTGGATAATTTAGACAAACTTAGAAAATTATTTAATATTAATATAAATTCATGGGATTCATTTGTTAATTTTAATAAACCTAATTTGCTAAAGAAAATTTATATTTTTCAGAAACACTGATGATTAAAAAATTAAATAAACCAGCAATACGCATGCGTGTATATATCTTAATGCAATCGAGATTAGAAATCAACACACATTTATAAGTTATTTTTAATAGGATATATATATATTAGCTAGCTTCACATCATATTATTTTAAGGCAAAGTATTGCTTGTACAAAGTTTATGGTGAAAATTATTCTGAAACTATTAATTACTCCCTTCGTCAGAAAATACATTTACTCTATTTTTTATACGTTTTTAAAAAAAATATGTAAAAAAAATAGAGTATTGAGGGTGATAGGTGAAGTTATATATATTGTTAAAATAATAAAATTTGTTGAATTGAGTGTAAAAGTAATGATATTTTATATAAATATATGAATATTATAAGGTTAAAATTAAAGTAGTTAATTTCATTTATAGGGTATGCAAAATGTTGGGAACAGACTGAAGAAAAAATGTGTGCAAGTATTTAGGGATAGGATAAGTATTTTATTTAAATATATTAATTATCTTTATTAAAGAATATTAATTTCAATGGTATTAACTGTTTTTACTAAAAAAAATAATACTACTAATTGTTCTATGAAAGAGTTACAAAGCAGTTTCACTGTAAATATATTACACACAATAAATACTACTATATTAATGATAATTATATTTTCAGATGGTAATTAAACAATTTATTTTTAGTTTAAATTATATGTAGTTAGATACGAAAAAAAAGTCCCAAATATTTAATAAACGAAATACATCATAGAATAGAAAAAGGAAAAATTACGAAATGATTCACAAAATTGACATTAATTATAAATTAGTTTTTTTGTAAAAAAAAATTGAAAATATTAATTGAGGTGCGTCAAGTGCTATCAATTTTATTAAAATCCACGATGGAATTATTGTAGGAATTGAAATTGAGAGTTCCAAGGGAAGAAACAAAACATTTTCAACTGTTAAGAATAGTCTTGGTAGTTAATATCTGTATACAGGTAAGGTTTCTATGTATTATATAATTTTTTGGGTATCCCCTGTACCCCTTTAAAAAAAGTTTTATTTTTATCAAATTTTTTTTATTAAAATCCAACAATATACTCCCTCTGTCTTTCTATAAGTTGCTCATGTTGCCATTTTCGTCCGTCTTTCTATAAGTTGCTCATTATTTTTTTTTACCTTTTTTGGAAACTACTATTCACTTCTTTATTATTATTTTCAACACTTTTTACACTATTTTCATTACTTTTTCACTTTTCTCCATCACATCACTCATACTTTTTCACTTTTTCTATCACATCACTTATACTTTTTCACTTTTTCCATCACATCACTTATATTTTTTCACTTTTACCTTAATTCGTGTGCCCAAAAGCAACTAACAACTTATAGAAATACGGAGGGAGTATAAAGATACTAATCACACACATAGTGAGACTCCTTTCTAAAATTAAAATGTGAAAATTATAAAGCAATTCACTAAATTAATATTACGAAAAAAATTGTTTATGTATATATATTGTAAATTAATTTATAAATATAATCAGTTTTATGAATAAATGCCCAGTTAAAACCAAATACACCCGAATAATTTTCACACTCTTCCATATTCAAGTTTGCATTATTTATCTCAATAAAGACGAAGATATATACATGATCATGTGCATGCATGGATTATAACAAATATCTGCAGAATAATATTATAAAATTATTTTCTCCTTTTGTTTTGATTGGGCAGGCCACATGTCAATCGATGATGTAGCAGCTTTGGTGGGCTAAGGGACCCACTGGATTAAGCATGGGTAAGAATTTGTGATGTCAAATGTACATCAGCATGATGGGCATTAAAAGAGCATGGTAAACTCATGATTGATTGTTGGATGTGGGGAGATCATGTATGTCTCAAATGGCCATGATGGACTTACCTAACTTATATGTGTTGTAAATCATGATGTTCCTCTATGCCCCCATTTCAATTCTTTCTTGTGGGATGAAAGTTGTTGTAGAATTAATGAAAATATAATTTGTAGAATTAATGATTTGAAGTTTAATGTTCAAATAGTTAATAGGATTATGTTATTTACGTTGTGATTTTAAAATTTATAGTTTAAAATTCCTCAATCCAAACACAACCTTATTACGTTTTCCTTTCCTTTAATATCAATAAGAGAAAGAAAATTTACCGTCACGAGAGCATTTATGAAAGATCCAAGGATCAATCAAAGAAATGCTAAAATGATACTACCTCCGTCCCTGTAAAATATAACTTTTTTTTTTCTCAGCAATTTTATTGTTTTCACTGTTCAACCATCACTTAATTACTTCACATGTCATTGACTTTATACCCACGAACAACCATATAATAACCCTGAATACTTTTACTTGTATACATTTTATTTATGTTTTCTTAAAATGTTAAAAGCTAAACAACCATACTTTTTGGGGGAACTAGGCAGTATATGCGTATAATTCAGGTCTTATGTAGCCAAAATTTGATCTTTTTGATCATTAGAGTAATAAAGTCAAGTGGATGAGTGTGTGAGGAGCTTGTTCACCTTTATAATAAAAAAATTAGAAAAAAAATAAAAAAATTGACGTTAAGCATGTCAAAAAGAGGGTTACACAGATAAATAATCGAGTCAATCGGAATTTAAGAACGCAAATTATTGTCGAAATAAAATTGATTTACATTTTGGAAATTGAAGAAATTGTGGCCCCAAGTATACTGTCCATTCCATTGAATTGTCCTTATTTTAGGCCCATGAGATTCACTTATTGCAGCCCATTTAAAGATAATAACAAAAGAACAGGAAGCAGCCCATTTTCAATTTGCAAACCAATTGGTGACAATTTTGACGCCAATAATTATTATTTCATTTATTACTTTAATACGTATAACATTATTTTATATTTAATTTTATTATTCTTAATTATAAATTTCAAAACTAAAAATTATTTATTAAAGAGTTATTATCGATATGTATTTTTATTATACATTATTTGGAGATAAATGAACCTCTAAAAACTTTATGAAACACAAGTACATATTGTGCTCTACGAATGTATAAATAAACTGGGCTTTTATTTTAACTTAGCTTAGAAAATTTAATCTAAATTTCAGAAGATATTTTATGTGGCTGAAAATGGTTTGAGTATTAGCCCAATTAAAAATATGGAATCAATCCTCAACGAATATAATCATAAATTGATTTCAAGAAATAATATTTTTGAACAATGGAAACTTTTTTTGAAATGTGTAAGATGTTCAAAATACACCCTCTTAATGAATGAAATTAAAATGCTTATCATTTTTAAATGTTCAATAAATGAATATATATTGAAAGTTTATAGGTAAAATTCAGAATTTTAGGCACAATAAATAATATTTTATTGCTCTATATAAAAAAATAAAAATGGACAATAATTTTAACAATGAGAATTTTATCAATCTTATCCTAAAAATGCTTAAAATAATTAGGGTTTCAGCAATGGATTTTTTTCGAAAAAGTTTGCTGGAGAAAGTTCAAATCCATCATGCAAAGTAGGCATCACTGGAAAATCTTCTTGATATGGGCTGTGATGAATACCAATTGTATACCAAACCACCAAGTCCTTATCCACAATTGTATCATTCCTGCATAAATTTTGTGATATAATAAAATACTTATATATATCAAAACAAATTAAACAAATTTACTGGTCAAATCCTAAAAAAACAGAGCTTAAAAAAAAAAAAATTGAAAGACAATCTTAGATTTTTCCTTAATATATGAGAGATATTCAGAATCATGCATGTAACAGGTAAAAACTATCAACCCCTCCAAATTAAATATATAATAGTCATCATTGAAAAAGTATGCTGAAACTAATTTAACATATTAGTTATTTTATTAAAATGTACTAGTTTGATAATAAACTATTCAATGAAAATTGAAAACAGTGAACACCGTTTAAAATGCCTTTCAATTATAACTTCACACCATGAAAGTAGTTCGCAAGATATATATATTTAGTCATCATTCAATACTCAATGCATTCCAATTTAACAGTAGATTACTTATAAAATAATCTTATTACAATTAAATTATACATCATGGTATAGAAACAAAAATTGAAAAGTTGAGTAAAATCGGATTGTGTCCAATTAACTAATTTTCTAGCTAGAATACTGCAAAACAACATTTATTTTGAAGAAAATTAAAGATTCGATTTAAAAGGAGACTGAGTTTTGGTGGAGGAATTATCAAAAATATCGGTATACCACAGTTATCGTATCGAAAAATATCAAAATTTTCAGTAGGTATGGTATCATATCGAAAATTTCGATACAATAACGGTATATAAATATAGATATTTCGATATATTGAAATATTTCGATATAATCGCGGTATACAAAAATTTCATATTAAAAATTTTTAGGTATACAAAAAATATTTCGGTATTTTATGGTATACCGAAAGAATCAAAATTTTGATATACCAAAAATACCAAAATTTCTGGTATACCGTTGTCATATCGAAAATTTGGTATATTGAAATTCGGTATACGTATCGAAATTTTCGGTATGACAACAATATGATATTTTTCGGTATCGAAAATTTCCGTACGATAACGTTATGGCGAAAAAAAATTCGATATGCCTTACCGTCCACCCCTAGATACAACAATTAATAAATTAAACTAACTAATTAATAAATTAAATTACCTCGTAGTCCAAGTAGCCAAGCCATCATCTCCATGGCTCCTATCAGCATAAAACCCACCCGCCCACCTCTCATTTTTGTCATAACGAGTCACCCACACTTGGTACTTAGTGTAAGAAGCCCTCTTTTGTGGATAATCATCATCCACAAGTAGAGAAATAGCCGGTTTCCCGGTGACCAACCGGTAACTCACATGGTTCCCAATTTTGGTCCTCTTGCTAGGGTTCACGATTAATAACTCCTCCGGTTCCAGCCCCGGTCGAACCCTAGCGTCGCCCTCGGTTTTCACCGTTTCTCGAACAACTTGCCAGTAACTCTTCCTAGGTGAAATTTGGGTTTTCATTGTTGTCAATTTGGACTTAACTAGTGAGTTGTTTGTACCATCGATGTCGAGGTCAAGGTAGTATGTTAGAAAATGGTCGTGGTTGTTTGCAATAGTGTTTTCCGCAACTAGGGTTCCGTACACATCCGGGGCACTTATGTTATAAGCATTTGTGTAGTTTGTAGCTTTCATCTCTAGAACGCCTGATAGGCTTACCTGCATATCATGAAAAGGAGAGGATTTTTTTTTTTTATTTAAATATTTCAAAAGCATTAGTTTATTTATATGTATGTTATTATAGATGAACTAGTCTTGTGGGTACTAGATGCATAACTCAAATATAATCGTTAAAAAAATATTTCTGTATATGTGCTATCGCTGAATTTTTTTACCCGTTATTAGTACTCACAATAGCATAATTTAATAAGTTGTAATTTTTTAATAGTAGTATGGGTGATATATATTTTTTAATAACTAGAGGTAATATTTTTAAATGTATTACACTGTTTACAAAACTAAGCATTAGAGTTTATATGCTTTGACAACTATTCACTTGATATATCATTTCAATACTAATATAAGGATCAAGTAGTAAATAGATGAGGTTGAAATAACAAATGATACAAGGTAGTGTATTTTATTTTCAATATCTAATATATATGACAACGTATTATGTGAATGATACACACAGTAAATTTTATGGTGAACAACAATTTATTCTAAGTATTTTAAAATTTAATTATTTTAGAGGTAAATGACATAAAACGCTGTATATGAACTAACACGACAATATATATGAACTAACACCACACTATATATAAACTAACACCACACGTAGTATGCCATAGTGAATGAACTAAAATCATATTATATATGAACTAACACCACACTGCATATAAACTAACACTACACTGCATATGAACTAACACTACACACCGAAATGTGTGTTACTGCGTGAAATAAAAAATGTCGTTCACGAAATTATTACCGTGAGTATTACTCACATAATACCTACTCAATATATATATATAATGTATATATACATGTGTATTATATATATGTATACACATAGTCCATATATTACTCTTCTCCTAATCTCCAAATATCTCTCTTAATTTTTATTTTTTAAGCCAATAATTTTGCCCTTTTCCGTTTTCTAATTTTGGTCCATCCATTTTTAAAATTGGTCTTCATGTGCCATATTCGACTTTTTTATCCAGGCTGCTACTGTAACCCAAATCACTTGGTAAAAAAAGTCAAATATAATAAATTTACAGAATCGACTAATATAATGGCAAACTTATAAGATTAATTAAAAAAACTAAAGTGGTGACCGGTTAATGCCAATTATGATAAAATTTATAGGATTAATTTCAAAAAACGAAAATGCTACGACCAAAATAAGGAATGGACACATTTTTTTGGCTTAAAAAAATATAATTCCAAAAAATAGTGACGAAAGTAAAAGTGCTTAAATTTTATGTTGTTTAATTCGAGTGTAAATTAATAAAAAAGCATAAGGCCGGTTAAGAAATACTTACCCCAACTTTGATAGAACCACTTTTCTTGAACACCCAATCAAGAATATAGTCATAGTTTCCAACCGTTGCGACCATCCTCACAACCAAATTTGTCTCTGCTTCTCCATTTATTATCTGCCAACCAAAAACAGACACGTTTAAACGATTGGCCCATTTTTTAATTGGGCCGGCCTGGTGATCGGATCGGCCCAACTAGACGACTATTTTGCCACTTTCCATATATACTTCAGTTTCAATTTAACCGTTGCATGCTTTCGAGAAAATATTATTAAAAAAATCCATCTTTTTTTTTTTAAATTTTTTCAAGAGAGATTAAATATGTTTTTCCAAGCTTGCTCTTTTCATTAATAACTTGCTGATTATATTAAAGGGATATTTGTATATTGATTTTAAAAAATAATTATATTTATGAATTGGTTCACAATACTTTAATATATAAGATGCAAATAATTCATTAAGGGCTCATTTGGTTCGTAAGATAAAAGTATCTATCCGTCGAAAATATGCATATTTTCAACGGATAGATATTTTTATCTTACGAACCAAATGAACCCTAATATAATAACTTGTAAGAGAATATATTAGATGCAAATAATTATTAATAATAAATGACTTTGTTTAAAAACTTGTTAAAATTGGGACAGAAAGAGTACGTACGTAGTTCATTAATTATTTAGACGAATGGCATGTACTCCCTCCATCCCGGTATATATTTTCCGTTGTTTTTTGGTGCACGGATTAAAATAAAAGTAAAAAAATAGAAATGATGTGATGAAAAAAATGAAAAAAAAAAGAATAGTGTAAAAGGTAATGAAAATAAAAATAGTAAAGTGAATAGTAATTTAAAAAATTGTAAAATAAATAAAAAGTATATTGACAAAATTAAAAGGGGAGTATATAATAGGACATGCATTTATTACAAATCCATGTGTTAAAAATGTTACCACTTTTCCGGGTACACCAACTTCGGTGTGCCTCCAAGCAACATTTCCGGCGTAGGACTCGAAAATGCATATAGCCCTTGTCACCTTTTGTGTTGCTCCATCTATCCCGGCCATGTATCCATCCATATAAACTGCATTGCTCGGACAATCCACAAGAGCAACAAGGCTATTTGCCGATCGCCCGAACCCGAACTCCCCTACGTCCATGAACGTTCGATAGTACCATTCCGTACTGGGATCCATGTACGGAACAAAAGTCTCCGACACGTGCCCTCTGTAGAGCACGCGTCGGAACTCATTCCTCGTCGCGTCAAAGACGGAGGCCGTCGATATGATCATCCCCGCCCTAGCATTGAACGCCACATGGAACTTCCAATTGCCCCATCTAACCTCATTTCCTTCTATCCTTATGTTGGTGTTGTTTTTATAACAAAAGCTAGGGTTAGGGTTAGGGTTTTGTTGTTGGAAGTCAGTGCCTTGGGCTTTGGGCAATGTGGTTTTCAGCCTATCAACATATTTGATCACTTGATTTCTCTCAACGTCTATATCAAGACTTATGCCTTCTATAGGCCTAGCCCAAATGTTGGATGTTCCTCCTCTGTAAAAGCATGAAACCCTCACAAGTCTTCGTTTTACGAGCTCCCCGAACCACCCCACGGTGAGGGGCAAGCACGTCACTTCCGATAAGTTGAGCCCTCTTTGCAAGATTGAATCTTGTAAATTAGGATACTTTAAAGAGAGTCTACTAGCTCGAACGAACTCATTTATTGCGAACGGAGGATAGCCATTCCCCGTGTAAACCTCGTCTGAGATAATCGAACTGGTGATCAAATCGATTACGATTTCGCGCGTTTCATCGTGCACTCGGATCACCACCTTAGCCCTACGAGTAGGGAACGAGGCGTTTTCTTTGTTAGAAGATAGCCATTTTAGGACATGGTTTTTGTTGGGCTCTTCAAGGTCAACAAAATGAAATGTGAGATTTGAGGATGAATATAAGGTGGAATTATGGATTGTGAGCTCGATTTTATTGATTTCTTGGGGAGTGAGAGGATCTAGGGGGTGAGATAGGGTTGTAGGTATGAACAAGAGAGAGATTGGAAGAAGAAGTGAGAGAGAGAAATATAATGGCATGTTGTTGGCTATGGCAATGTCGCATCAAGAATTGGTTGAGAAATTGTAAAGATTAATTCATATTTATGATGATATGAATATTTAATTAACCATTTTCTTAAATATTTAATTTAATTGAATGATCATTATAACTTGCTAAACGTACAATGTTGGAATATTGATATTCACATGTTACAATTAATGTTGAGCATCCTTTCCAAGAACGCAACACACATACATATATCATTAATTTGTTTTTATTTTTAATGCTATCAATTGACAATTAGGATAAGTCTTGTATGAGAACAGCTTACAAAATGTGTGGAAAATTTATATATTTGGTTTCATGAGAATGAGCCCTCAAACACTTTGTATATCCTTTAAATTTAAATTCCTATTTAATTAATTTTATTATTTTAATAATATACTCCACACAGTACTCCTAATATTTTATTTATTACATATTTTTTTTAAAAAAATATGTAAAAATATTAAAGGTACAAAGTATTTGAGAATAGAGGGAGTAATAATTTGAAAATGAAAACACAAACTTTTGACCGAATTAATTAGATCAACCCACATTAATTCAACTTCTTTCATTATGACCCAATTAATTAAATTAAATTAAATTAAATTAAATGCATCATCTCATTTATTTTAATTTGCTATTTCACTGCTCTCTTTTAATTATGACCCATTCAAATGGATAATATCTCATTTAATTTAATTTAATTTGCTACCATTCAAATGGATAATATATCATTTTATTTAATTTGCTATTCCACTACTGCTCTCTTTTAATATTTATGACTCATTCAAATGGATAGTATCTCATTTAATTTAATTTGCAAGTCCACTGCTCTCTTTTAATTATGACCAAATTAAATGGATCTCATTTAAACTATTCCACTACTCTATTTTAATTATGAAATGGACAATATCTCATTTAATTTAATTTGCAAGTCCACTGCTCTCTTTTAATTATGACCAATTTAAATGGATAATATCTCATTTAATTTACTATTCCACGCTTTCTTTTAATTATGACCAATTTAAATGGATAATATCTCATTTAATTTGCTATACCACCGATCTCTTTTAATTATGACTCGTTCAAATGGATAATATCTCATTTAATTTACTATTCCACTACTCTATTTTAATTATGACCAATTTAAATGGATAATATCTAATTTAATTTAATTTGCAAGTCCACTGTGTTGATAGAATTTACTAATCGGTGATTTTATGTGGCTTTTATAACGTATTAATTCTACCAACCAATAATCTAAGAAATTGTGTATTTAATGTTCTTGAGGGATGGATATAGAGAGAGAAAATGGAGAGCTTAGAGAGAGAAAGTAAATATTGTGTTGTGATTGGATTAGTTGTGTAATAGTTACAAGAGAGGTCTTATTTATAGGTGTGCGAGTGTGAGGTAGCATCTTACGAGCCTATTTGGCTTCCGGTGTTGACGAAGGTCCGTAACCTTCGTCTTGGTCCCTCACCCTGCTCCCTTTACAATGCCCCATTCTACTACATACACTTGTCCTATTTACATATGCGTCATTCGGGTCCCTCGACTGGGCGAGCTCTTTCCTGAGTGAGGGCCTTCATACTGGGCGAGCTAGCTGGCGAGCTCCTGGGCCTTGTGCTATTTCGGCCAGTGCAGGGTTGGGCTTCGGCTAGGCCTCTGTGCTCGCGGGCGAGCTACCCCTTTATGGGCGAGCTCCCTCGCGAGCTCCCCTCTCTTCGTCCGATCGGTAAGTTGGCTTTGGGCTTTCGGGGTCCAGGCGAGCTACCCTCCACCTCGCCGAGCTCCCTTGTGTTTGCCCCGGCCTCAGTTGACAGTGTGGCACCTCTGCGAGCTGGCGACCTGCTAGGCCTTCGCAATAGTTCCACAATCATCTCAAACTAATTCGCCTTATCAACACAATGCTCTCTTTTAATTATGACCAATTTAAATAGATAATATCTCATTTAATTTAATTTGTTATTCCACTGCTCTCTTTTAATTATGAGCAATTTAAATGGATAATATCTCATTTAATTTAATTTGCTATTCTACTGCTCTCGTTTAATTATGACACATTCAAATGGATAATATCTCATTTAATTTAATTTTCTTACTTTATAAAATGATTTGACCGGTGCAAATGAAAGTTATTCCAAAAACAAAGTTTGCGTGTGGTTCAGTCTCTTGTAAATAATAGTAAAACTATCAACTATAATCTTGAACGACCTTTTGGAGAAAATTCTTCCCCTAAAAATTTTATTATTTTGATTTTGGTTTAAAAAAATTTACTTTTTGATTTTGGTTTCATAACTTTTTGGGTTTGTTCAATTTTAATCCAAATTTTATTGAAAAAAGTAAAAATAATATTATTTTTTGCCACGCACAGCGCACATGGTGGTTGAATTCGGAACTTTCCATCATCCTTACTGATATTTTATTATTTTTAATAGTGATTATTTTGAAAATTTGATTATTTTGCAGCCATGTCAACAAGAGTACCTGAAAAATTTCAAATTCAACCATCAATGCGTCGTGCATTGCAAAAATGATATTATTCACACTTTTCTTATTAGTAAAAATGAGATCAAAATTGGACAAACTCAAAAAGTTACGGGATTAAAATAGAAGAATTAAAATTTTTTGGATCAAAAGCGGATACTCAATAAGTTGTTTGTCTAAAAAAAACTGTTTACTACTGTGACAATTAATTGGGATTAGCTGAAAAAGTTGTCTTGCCTTTTAACTTTAGCTTGCTTTGAAGTCTAAATCGAATACTTGACTTCTACTTTTAGTTATATATATATATATGAAATGTTAATTAGCTATAAATTAACTTGTTATTCTTTACGTTTCTTCTCTGGCTGCTATATATAACATAATCCCCACGTGACGGTTTGTTATAATAATCCTTGTAATTCAAAAGTCAAGCCTCAATGGGCTGATTTGTTGTTGGGTCAATGTTGGAAAAATAAAGTGTGTGTACACGAAGGAGATGCAAACAAGGATTTAATACGAAGTTGAGGTACGAGCTTGACTCGTTTTTTGTAAGATGTTATTGCTCCGATCATATATTGGTGCAATAAGGATTGTTGATAACTAATATTCCCATGATACAATAACTTTAGGACATCAAATTGATGCACTGCGGATAAAAAATTATTGATGAATCGCAAATAGATATATGAAATTTCTAAGACAGACGCTAATGTAAAGCCTAGAATGCTTTTGAGCGTGGTTAAAGTGCTTGAAGACTGTTTTAGATTCGATTGAATTGGAAATGCAAACTAAGGACCTGTTTATAATTATTGAAAGGATGTGGTAGCATTTGGTGAAAGATTGCAACCATTTTAATTTGAGCTTTGGGTCACACTCTTTGAATCTGAAAGGCTCAAATTGTGCTCGTTCGCTCAACTCGATCCACGAGTTCAGTCCTAGGCTCGAAGCCCTTCGGATGCAATCCAGATCCACACCGCCCATTGTCGCTCTCGTAACTAAATTGTTGTGTAGATTCACATTACTGCGGGTACGAAATTCAATGCGAATATGTGCGATATGTCCAAGCCCATGTCTGTTCCCATACGGGTGTAGCATAATGGTTCATTATGAAGATCATAAAATAATTAATTATCTTACTCACATGTGTTTGAAAACTCTGATCCACCACATTTTCCTCTTTAGCATATTCAATCATGTATACTTTGTTAACTTCACATATTAATATCTCATTCATTCGAAATACCATATTAAAATTTGTCTAACTTGAATCAAATCCTCAAATTCTAAACCGATTTCCAATAGCCAAACCCAATCCAGTTGGGTTTCTACGTTTGGATTAAATCTTTACAAAGCACGGAATATTTGACTGTCCCCTATAATTAAACAAGTATAGTAAATTGTTTAATTAAACAATGTCGTAGGGAAGCATGGTACTATCCAAAGGATTTAACTCACAAGCATAATTATAATTAAAATGGTCAGAATCCATATATTAAGTTAATATGACAAAATAAAAGGAATTAAATATAATGTGAATGCAAAAAGTTGTCACCCCCATTTCAACCGGAGACAAATTTTTGTTTCATTATTCCAATCCAAAAACCGTGTAGCAAATAATGCCATGCTAGAAAGAGGGCACCAAGTCCATAGAGTACGTCCAGAAGCTTCGACATTTACCTCCTCAAGATGATGCAGCACACCACACTCTTCCCCTGTCAACCTCTTGCAAATAAGCTTAACCACATTATAATTTTCTACACCTCCTGTCGTACGAGGTATAATTATGAACTTAGGACGACAACTCCAAAATATACAATTCACAATTGCCGATTGAGCTGAAATTGGAGCATCCATTAGGAGCTCCAATTTCTCCACCACAGGTGGTGCAGGTAAATCCATGATATGGCTGGCGACCTCAGGAGAATTAGCTGTATAATGTTTAATCGAAAGATGGAGATTAACTTTGGCGGACGAGCTTATCAACTCCATCATAAGTTGTCTGAATTTGATGAACCATGAAGTATTTATATAACCCCAAAAGGATAAATCAAACTCCCATTCACTTGAAGTTGTTCCAAAAGAAATGGAAGGTACAACTAAATAGTTGTATTCCAGTCTACGAATTCTTGGAACATCAAACTTGACCCTCAATTTGGTCCAATGAAACAGGACTATACGCTGGAGCGAATTGCTACAGATTTGTATATCATAATATCCCTTGCAAATCATGGATTTAAGTGTCAGCTCCTCGAGACAAGGAAATTTAGACGACAATTCATGGAAAAAGCATTCACCAATTTCTAAAAACTCCATCGATAGCACTTTGAGTTTATGCAAATCATTCATACTATCACCCATCAACTTCAACATCTTAACATAAGATAAACCAGAATAATTACAAACATATAAGCACTCGCAATGAGATAATAGCAATTCCTCAATCAAAGGGCACATCGAAATTAAATCCAATATTATATTACCTTCCAATCGCACTCTGCGCAGATCGAGGGATTTAAGCCTCCCACAACTTATGTTCCGATTGTCAATTTTACCTCCTGCAAAGGATAATCTGAGCAGAGACTCGGATTGAAGCACCTCATGCGGTAGAACGAAACAGGGAAGAAATCCATTGTTGTTGATATCAATATGAGTAGCGCCTAATTTCGCTGCAGCTTTCCTGGTCCATTCTTCAACCAGAGGACCCATATTCGGCGAATCGATTAATAGCTTGAAACTGTGAATCTTTAGGTTCGATTCGACGTATCTTTGGACTGCCCTTTCTCCCAGTTCCACTAAACTTGTTGTATCAGAATGGCAGCGTAAAGCAAAATCGAGATCGGGGCGAGTTAGCCAGGCGGCGTACCAAGATTTGGAGAGGATACTCGTCTGGGCAGCTATTTTTCCACTTAGAAAAGATTGAATGTGCTGAATCACCTCCTTTGGGAGCTCAGTCGCTTCAATTTCTTCGGCCTTCGCCATCAGAAGTGGTGGAAGGTAGATCCAAAGCAGATGATTGTTAACCTTCTCCGCAGTATTGAAATATTCAAAACATGGAAGATTAGGGTTTCAATTTAGAATGGATGGGCTTTTTGGACCTGTGGGCTTCTATTTTTATTCTTTTGGGTGAATTTCTCAAAAGACTCACCAACTTGATGGTTATGATATTTTGATTCTTCTGAAAGTATCATAATATAATATTGAATTAACACTGCTATTTTAAAAGAATAAAATTCTTGATTTTGCATATCGAATTTTTACATACCAAATTTGTATCCACTTAACAAATTCATATCATAATATAATATTGAATTAACACTGCTCTATTAAAAGGATAAAATTCTTGATTTTGCATATCGAATTTTCCACATACCAAATTTGTATCCACCTAATAAATTTAAATAACGGATACTCGAATCCACTGAACAAATTTTATTTATTAACTATTTTCTCTGTCCCATAGGAATTTGCACACTTTTCTTATTTGAACGTCGTACACAAATTTGCACACTACCAAAAAAATATCAATTTATGTGAACACTCACAAATCTATACACATATTTACTTATATGCCACTATTATATATATAAGGGTCACTAACTACAGGGTACAATCTAGTAGTGTGTTTTGCTGAGAGAACGTTGACCAAAATATGATTTCTGCTCGGTACACAACATAAGTTTAAATACCAGTATTACCCCTACATAGGAAAAATTGGGGTTGACGTGCTCTTTCAAATAAACATCATTCCTCTCTCTCCTCCCTCATTTTTTTTCTCCTTTCTCTCTCCAATGAGCAATTCTCACTTTTCTCTCTCTACCGTCAAGCTCCGGTGAGCACGTTTACCTTTTCACTTGTAGAATGGTATCCGGCGGTGGATGACGACAAAAATACAGGAGCGGCTTCAAGGCTGTGACGTTGGCTTTTCTGGTGAATTAGGCTTGAATTCTGTGAGTGAGGACGGTGGAGATTTTACGGATGACGGAAATGGCTTCTTTCTTCAGCGACAAACAAGAGCCTTTTCTCCTTTCGGCGATGGCGGCGTGGGCTTCATCGCGACATTAATCGGCTTTGAGTGGGTGGACAAGGCTGCGATGGCAAGGCTGTGAACAGAGAAATATTCAAAATTTTTGGTGCATAGCGTGCTTCATCGAGAACAGAGGCGCGAGATTATTGCCTCTTCGGTTTCCGGCACGGCGTGTTCCTTTCTCTCTCCTCATCATCTTCTTGTTATTGTTTTCTTCCTCTCAAAATGGCAGGCTGGATGTATTCTACACCAAGTGGCGTTGGCAGCCTAAGGATTGCATCTTGCCCAGGTTTCTCTCTATCTATCTAACATGGGTATGAAATTGGGATCAAATTAGGTGTTTATTTATTAGTAATCTCTTCTACTCTTAGGTGTTTATTTTCTTGAAATTAGGTGATTTCCTCTTTTTTCTCCAAATCTATTTTCTCCTAAAATTAGGTGATTTCCTCTCCTGAAATTAGGTGATTTCCTCTTTTTTCTCCTAATCTATTTTCTTGTATCTAATTTCCGTTATATATGCATTCTGTTTGTGTATTGGGTTATTCTTCATCTTCTCAATTTGGTATGATTTCACTCTTTTTTGAAGCCTATTTCGCTTAATTTTATTATCTTGATCTCCAATTCATATAATTAATGGCAGCCAATTGGATTGTTGCTGGAGACATTGAAAACTGAGAAGTAAGTTTTAATTTTGTTGAATCTCTCTCTCTCTCTCTCTTATGGGTTCGTTGTGATACGCATGGATAAGGGAGAAAATGGGAAATGGTAGAAAGTTCCGAGAAGGTGTGATACGTATGGAAACTCCGCAGGGTTTAAAGTTTTGCACTTAGCTGCTGGATTTTCTGATTTTGGAGTCGATGTTAATGTCAAAACTAAATATGTGGTTGATTCCTATATTCCTATAATTTTAAAGTTCAATAATTCTCAATGTGTGGTTCCAGCCTGTTGATTCCTATATTTCGTGTGATTTATAGGATTTAGGATGCAATTTTTTATTTTGTAGGATTTAATATTGAAATAATTGAATTAGTTGGAAATTTTATTGGAATTTATTATAGCATTGTATTACATAGTCAAACCTAAACAAATTCACTTAATATTCTCGCATGTTATAATTGAACTTAATAATTATTTAATTGGAATTTTTACTAATTTTTGGCACTTATCAAAATTATTGAACTTAATAATTATTTAATTTAAATTTTACTTAATTTTTTGAACTTATAGAAATTATTGAGAGAGAGAGAGAGTCTAGTAGTGGGATGCTCGTGTGTACTCCCAGATCCAGGCTTAAAACATATTACCATGAAAGAATTAATTTTTTTTTTCAAACAGAGAATGATTCAAAATCATAATTTAAATACTGACTTCAATTTCATCTAATAATCCGAATTTAAAGGGATTTTGACTAGTATTAGAATTTTATAAATTTATAATTACTATATTTTTAATCTTAGAATTAGTACTTTTAATCATATCATAGTATATAATTTTTAACCGTATTTCTTATGATGAGAAACGTTTGAAATTGATTTTATCAAAATTGAATAAAAATTGAATTATATAATGGGAATTTGAAGTATTTATTAATTTTAGTTGAAATTTTGTTGGAATTTGTTATAGCGTTGTATTAAATAGTCAAATCTAAACAAATTCACCGTCTATTCTCACATGATTAATTTGCAACATTTCTTTTGTTTGCATTGTACACATCATTTAAAAAAATATTTTATTATCATAAAATTCAACTTATAAACAAGTTATAATTGAACTTACTAATTATTTAATTTGAAAATTTTACTAATTTTTGGCACTTATTAAATTATTGAACTTAATAATTATTTAATTTGAATTTTACTTAATTTTTTAAACTTATATAAATTATTGAGAGAGATAGAGTGACTAGCGAGTAGTGGGGTGCTCGTCCGTTACTTTCAGTCTTCTTCACCCAAATACACAAAAGCCCAAGAAATAGTCAATCTTCGATCAAAATCAAGCCACAGCATCACTAATTTGATTTCCCCTAAACATGGAGTACGATTTCAGAAGCGAACTGGTTCCCCCTATGAATTCAACATACCGTCGTATGGCCGCTCTCCCTCGGCCGCCGCGGCATCCGCCTCTCCAGTATACGGTCAACAGCAACCTTCACTTTACCCAAAGATCGGTAGCTCCGGCGCTCACTCCGCCACCACACACATTCGAAAACCCCCTTTTCACCATGTTCCGCCACCGCCATCTAATGGTATGCCTCTTGTATTTACGTTTTTTTGTCCGTATTGCGCACTTCAATTTGATATGATTATTGTTGTTTTCTAATTATGTCATTTGGTTCTCAGCTAATCGTATGCAGCTTGTATTTGCCTTTTTTTCGTATTGCACACTTCAATTTCAGGGCTTCATATTCCGGCGAGAAGGTCCACTGAAAATTCAAATTTTGAAATGTTGAAATACATGATGAATACATGATGTGATATGTGTACTTAACTATAGGGTCTATGGGTGGGTGGGTGGGATTGCGTCCAGGACCTCCAGGTAAGGGTATATATGTAACTGAAACATATAATAATAAGCTAGTAGTAAATATGCTTTGTAGGGTGTGCTGAGAAGTAGATGAATTGCCATTGTGTATCCAAGGGGCAATTTCCCTATATATAAAACATATTTCTCTTAAAAAATGTGTCATCTCGTAGGGTGCAAATTCCTACGGGACAAAGTGAGTATTAAATATTATTTCAATTGAATTTTATTATGTCATATAATCTAAATTGATGTTGTGACACTCACCTTAGATTGAAATTACTATTATGACTTTTGTATTGAACTAATGTAACTTGAATTTTTTTTTTTACATAATTATATTATATCATACAAAATACTCAAGTCTTAGGTGATGCAAAAATATAAATTACATATACTTGATATATTATTTAATTTTTTTTTAGATATTATATATAATAATATATAAATAAAACTAATAGATTTTCATTAAAAATGAAGGTCATGTTCCTGGTATAATAACAGGTCATACAATTAAAAAAATAGAAAAACATGTAAATTATAGGACGAAAATCAAATTTAAAAGTGGATAGAATAAAAATTAAAATGTGGCAAAATTACCGAACAAAAAAATTACTTTTTGAAATAAAAGATTATAATATTTTTATGAAAGATGTATATATATATATATATATATATATATTATAAGAATATTTTGATAATATAAATTTATATTTTTAGAAATATATATTTATTCTTATGACGAATCTATACATTTAGTGGTGAAGTAAGATAATGTGTTAAATATTTATGACAAAAACTTGTATAAACTCGAGTTCATGGTGAACTCGGGTTCTCAATTATCACTGTCGTGTGTATACACTATCACTGTTATACATATACACTATCACTGTTAGAAAATTAAGTATATTTTTATAACAGTGATAGTATATATGAATAGTAGTGATAGTAATTACACATAACAGTTATATGTGTTCATATGAACTCGAATTCATAAGAGAACTATTCAATATTTATTGTTTCTTAGACATTAGGAAGGGCTACTTTTTTCATTTCGATTATTCTGTGAATAGTTTTTCATTCAGCATTTTTACACTATGGTGTCATCATTGACTTAAAAACATGTTAATGATATAGAATTAATTGAGAGGAACACCAAATGGTACAGGATTTTCAAGTGATGCTAATAAACTGCTTATATTAAATAAAATAACAAATATGTGTATGTATCAAATTATTAGCTCTCAAACATAACATAATTAAGATGGTGAGAAGGTCTCACCCATTTTCAGTTGGAGGCAAATTTCCTAAATTTGGTGAAGCTTCCAAAAACTAGCTATGAGCTTCTAACAATTTTTTGTTGTCTATCATCTATAACTATATAATAATAAAATCTTATTCCTTTTTTGGAAACTTATTTATTAGCAAAATTTTTTATTTACTAAATTTGTAAACATATATAATTATTATTAACAATTCATTGAATAGAACATAAACTAAAATTAAACCAACATTCTAATAAAAAACACTAACCTTTCAACTTCTAAACTTGATATTTACATGATTATTTTATATTCAAAATATATTAATAGATTACACATAAATAAAAAGACCATTCATCTTCACCACTACAATTACATTCTAATATGTTACTCCTAAATAATGTTACACTCACTATCTAATATTAATATTCTGAAATTCATCCAGTAACCACAATTATTAATATTATTTTCACACCTACAAAAAGAAAAGAAAACAACTCACATTCACAAAAGTCAATATCTCATCCTTTAAATAAACATGTAAGTTCACATATGAAAGTAATTTTACGGGTGTAGTATTATTTATAATTGTATAAATTATTTGTCTTATGTATAATTATTTCAAGAGTTATAGATATAAAAATTAGGTTTTTATTTTTAACATTATAATTTTTTATTGTTTTGATAAATTTAAGTTTCATTAATTATACTATATATATTTATCTTTGAATTTGTTTAATTTTTTAAATAAATCATATTTTATTTAAAATATTATTTGGTTTTTAAAAGTTATTTTTTATATTTTTAAATTATATAATTTATATTTAATATTATTTTTAAACTAACAAAATTATCCAAGACTTAAAAGATAAGACCAAATGTAAAATATAAAATAAAGATAATTTTAAAATAGAGGTACCAAACATATTTTGAAAATACTTTTACAAATCAACCAAATTATGTCATACCATCAAATTTGATCACATTATGACACATATTAAAACTTATAACTCTTTATTACTCTGTTTCAAAAGATAATATATAATTGAATTTCTTATGTCTTTTGTATGAGAGTTGACTTATAAATATATACAATAGTTCTTGATGTGGTCGAATTATTCACCTTAAGTGAATGAAATAAAAGAAAGACGTCTTTTCTGTATAATTATTAGTAGAATGAAATGCAATTTATAAGTCTTTGTTACTGATGAATAGTGAATTGTGCAATATTTTTAAAATAAAAATAAAATATATAGAAGGATTAATATTACTTGACATTACAATTTTTAAATTCATGCATAATATAAAATTATTAATTATATTAATATAAATAAAAAATTTATTTAATAAATATTATAGACTGTGCATCGCACGGGTGAAAAAACTAGTTAATAATTAATAGAATTATGTTGGTTGACAAACTAAAATATTGAAATAAATGAGGTTTAGTAGCAATCTAGGATTACTATGCCAAAATTTGGAGAATCAAATTTAATTAGAATTTTAGAAAAAGTAGATAAATTTTTGTATGATTTTGAACTCATGGTGAACTCGATTGTGTCAATTATCATTATTGAGTGTATGCACCTATTACTGTTATATATATTCACTATCACTGTTAAAAAATTAAGTATATTTTTTAAACAATGATAGTATATATAAATAACAGTGATATTAATTTATATATAACAGTAATACAAATTCATATGAACTTTTGTCCACAAGAGACATATTCTTAGAAGGGCTTTTCTACGGTCAGGTAAGGGTTTCGCCCTTCCAGACATCAGTAAACCAATGAAATGTCGACAAATAATATTATATCGCCCTGGACGATGTAGTTTGACATCGCCCAGGGCAAAAATAAATAAATTTAATAAATAAAATATAAAAAATTATTGATATATCATTTTGTAATTTAAAAAATTAAAAAATCTATTCTTAATTTTAAAAATTATAAAACTTTTTTTAAATATATTTTATATCAAAAATATTTATTTTTAAATTAACTTAAAATTAATTTTCTCAAACATTCATAAAAAAAATTAAATCTTGATGAACCCTAATTCCCAAATTTCAATTTTAATGTATTAATGGATGGAGCAATTTTGTGAACCAGAAGAAGATGTTGACTGGGATTCCATCCTCTTTTTGAGGGGGATTATGTGCGTTTCAATCTGAAGAATTCCACCTGCTTTCCAATTACTCGCGCTTTCAATTTGCAGTTTATTGCTTTAGGATGATTGAGTAGTGTTCCCCCCCTCTACCAAACAATTTTGATGCCATGAGCTGCTGTAAACTAATTATTCATTCCGAGTTGTTGGTGCAGTTGCTATTCTTGGAAGGTTAATCCAAGTTCTTCTTTTTATGTGCCTATGCGGAATTATAGCGTCGGTATGTTGTTCAATTTTTTAATATTGCTTTTATCTATACTATTTACTTACTAACCTAGGCTTATGAGACTAGAAACACAATCCTTGACTTAGTTGGTTCTGTAGAATTGGTTTTCTACACTGAGGGTTAAAATTGAAGTGGTAAGCTTGTGCAGTGGTAAGCTTGTGCACGGTTAAGCATTACGTACGGCTAGTATGTTTTCTTTAAGTATTCCCTTATTCATGACTTTTTTTTTTGTGTAGGTATATAATTAAGTTTCTGATGGAGAAAAATAGTACTAATTCTCTTCATGGTCAAGTGACTATAGTATCTGGATTATTAATTCCTATATACCTGCCTGACAAATCGTTTTCCAAACATCAGTGCAAGTTAGCTCAGCCTCATGTCTTAGGCCAATCTTGAAAGAGTTAATTCCATTTTTTGTTATACGGTATAGCTGTTAAAGAAAAAAGAATATAGTTTTGATTTTAGTTCTACGCGACTTGGCTTGTTAAGAAACTAATTCATTGCCTGTATTCAATGCTTAATCTTTTTTAGAATCTGCTAAAGCATTTCTCCAGGATTGTGCTGTGCCATGCTTCCAGTTCTTGGTGGAACTTCTGGTCTTATGCATGACTAAATCATAAGTTCGATTGTTTTTCTTTCTTACCCACTGGGTTTCTCGAAATGGTGAAAGCTCGTGGTTTTGCTTTCTTAAGAATATTTAGCACATCTAATTTAAAAGATAGATTTAGACACCACACTGATAATCCATTAGCCAGGTTGGTGGTGTTGATTGCATTCTTGCAATATTGTCTCGGACCTGTGTGCCTTGGTTCCTGAAACTCATGATAAGTTTGTCGTCACAGGTAAAAAAAAAAGTGTTTTCTTTCGTTTGTCATTCCCAATGACATGTTGCATGTCACACTTAAGTGCAAGCTGCTTGAATTGGTAAAACTTACTGTGGATATTTATCTCCTTTTCACAGACCAATGAACTTTATCAATTGGCATCAGTTGCATTTTGCCTACTTGTTGCCTGGGTTAGTTTAGTTTTCAATTTTTTCCCATTATATTATTGAGATGATCATTCTAAATTTTATTGACTTGACTAATATCTATTTTAATATGGTTACAGTGTAGTGATAAGCTGGGTCTTGGTTTAGAATTGGGTTCGTTTGCTGCTGGGGTGATGATAGCAACCACTGATCTTGCTCAGCATACACTTGATCAAGTATGATTACTTTTGTATACATCTTTAATTATACTCCCTCTGTCCTTTAAATTTGTGCACCATTGTGTTTGCACTGATTTTTTTAAAAAAATAGGTAAAATAAAAGTATTGTGAGTGTATAATGGGGTCTACTTATGAATAAAATAATTGATTGTGAGAGTGATAATAAAGGTGATGGTTTCCATAAGAGGAAAATGCATATTTTTTGTGGATGAACGAAAAAGAAAACAGTGCATAAATTTAGTGGACGGAGGGACTATAGTAACTGTTTTTCATTCTTCTCCTGGTAATTGTTTCGTGAACTTTTTGTGCTTTTCTGAACAGTGAGATGGTGTTTTATTTACTATATTTGTTATCATTTATGACTACTTTTGATTTGGGGATTGTCACTGATGCAGGTTGAACCTATTCGCAAAGCTCTTTTTCTGGCTAGCATTGGCATGCTGATCCATGTTCATTTTCTGTGGAATCATGTTGATATTTTGGTCGCTTCAGTTATATTGGTGGTCATTATTAAAATTTTAGTAATTTCTGCTGTTGTTAAGAGTTTTGGGTACAACAACAAAACTTCACTTCTTGTAGTACATTTGGAGTTCTCTCTTTACCTGTTTTCTAAACTCCCGTCGGGATGTCTTTGGCACAAATAGGGGAATTTGCTTTTGTACTGCTTAGTCGTGCTTCGAATCTTAAACTTGTTGAGGTAAATTCTTCAGCTGTTGTTTAGTAAACTTTGATAAAATATCTTACATCTTATCCACTGGGAACTTTATTTGATAAATACGATGTCGTTTATGAGATATTCTTGTTGTTAAGGCTTAGATCAAATCGCAGCTGTAAAATTTGGCAAGAACACCACAGCTGA
>JAPKLY010000025.1:2249133-2265200 GCA_026898435.1 Prunella vulgaris
CTGGGCGCGCGACACGAGGAGGAGGCTGGCGGCCTGGGTGCGCGACAAGAGGAGAAAACCGACGGACTGGGCTCGCGACGCGTGGAGGAGACCGGCGGCCTGGGCAACCTGGCCGACGGTCGGAGGCGGAAATTGGAACGACTTGTGGGAAATTGGAACGACTTGACAGAGGACGAAGCAAGCCCTAGTTTTGAATTAGAATCTTCATGTACTGCTTTTTTTCAATTTGAGTCAATTAAGTTATAAAGTTATGTTTTGTTGTTTAGTTATAAAGTTAATTATAATTAAAGTTTTGTTGTTTAATTATAGTGTTATAATTAAAGTTATAAAGTTTTGTTTTGTTGTTTAATTAAAGTATGCGAAGAAGAAATATAAGTTATAATAATACCCAAGTTAATAAAAATTTTAATTACGTATATACAAACTTAATATTTCTTGTTAAGTTAATTAATGCATACTTAAGTTAATAATTAAACATTATGTTTGTATAAGATTATTCTTCATATATAATTCTCTTTTTGTAATTTTTAAATTCTATCATTTATACTGTCATAATTTAATATTTTAATATCATATTAAAATTGTTAAAAAATTATTTTTTAATATTTTCTAATACAATTGTATAATCTAAAATATTTTATTTAAATACTTAATTTAAAATTAATGTATAATTAATTTTTAATGCCGAGTAACAGGGGGTTATGTACTAAATTAGTATAATTAAGTAAATATTTGATAAATAAAATTTTGGTGGAAGAAATTGGGGAAGATTTTAGAGGGCAAGATTTTGGGGATTTTTTGAAAATATTCCAAATGTTTGTTAAAAATATATTTTTAATTTTTTAAAGTGTTATTCAAAATATACTTAAAAGTGTTAGTTCAAATAGTTAAAGTTATTAGATAATAACTAGTCAAAAACTATTAAATTAAAAGTGTTATTTCAAAATAATATAAAGTGTTATATATTTTAATGAGTTAAAAGTGTTAAATGTACAATTGATCAAATATCATGTTACTACAACGGTTATCCACTGTTGTAGTAAATAATTTTACACTACACCATATTATAAAGATATACAACATTTAGACAACCTTTGTAGTATCATAATTTTTAATACATAACTTTTATGATTATATACAACGGTTCAAAACTGTTGTCGTAAGGCACTTTCTACAACTCTGTTTTTATGAAAATATACAACGGCTTGAAACCGTTGTCATTTAGCAAATTTTCCTAAAAACCACTTATATACAACATATATATACAACGGTTTAAAAACGTTGTAGTATGTTACTTTCTACAATGCGTCTTTTGTGGTTTAGACAACGTCTGACCATAACCGTTGTCTATCATCAAAATCCTGCTGTAAAAGACAACGGTTCTTCTTTAGGCAACATGTTTTTAACTTTAGACAACGATTTTTAGCGGAACCGTTGTCTTTCCAGCGTTGTATAACATCATTTTTCTTGTAGTGTGATGTATTAGAAAATTCATTTCAGGTTAATAACCCATCCTATTTTAATTAACTATTAGATACACCTCCCAAAAATACATTACTCCTATCTTAATTGTCCCCCAAATTTTCATATATCACTTTAAAATTTTTGATACACCCACCTCAAATTCTTCCCTCCAAGTCTTTTTATATGCTACCAAAGAGGTGGATAAAAGCTCTAATCTCACCCTTGTACAAGTTACAGCCCTAAATATATATAATTTGTGTATGTAGATAAAATTATTAACTCACAAGCATAATTAAAATGGTCAGAATCCATATATCAAGTTACTATGACAAAATAAAAGAAATTAAATATATATAATGTGAATGCAAAAAGTTGTCACCCCCATTTCAACCGGAGATAAATTTTTGTTTCATAAGTCCAATCCAAAAACGGTGTAGCAAATACTGCCCTGCTAGGCAGAGAGCGCCAAGTCCATAGAGTACGTCCACAAGCTTCGACAACTACCTCCTCAAGATGATGCATCTATAATTTCTCGAGGATACAAAACCTATCTGATGAGAATTCAGTACACTGTAACAAATTTTAGAAACAGAAATTATAAGTGATTTTAATTCAACTCAAACTAAAAGACTCCAAATTTAGAGACTCAAAGTTTAAAGAAATTCAATTCTCAACTTCTAATTAGATAATTTGAATTTTTCACACCATTAAATATTTATAGATACTCAAAGATTGAAACGGAAGATTGCAATTCTTACTCAAGAGTTGCACTACAAGGTTGCAATTTCATTACAAAAATCACAAATCGAATGGTTACAATTTTAAATTCTTTGAAAAGATAACTTTACAAAAAAAAAAAAAACTCTTAGTGTTTGGAAATAGGGATGAGAATAGGTCAGGCTACCCGACAGGGGCCTACAAAATTGAAGCTTTATTCGACCTTCAAAGCCTTGGTCTGGAACACAGTCGTCAAAGAATTAGCCTGTCGTGTAAGAATGGAGATTGCATTTCTTTACCAAATCTTGAGTAGTGTTGGAAATTTATTTGAATCTCGTCAAATTGGTGAGATGCAGAATACCTATTGAATAGTAGAACTTTGAGATTTGGGTGTATATCTAGTATCAGGTCGGTCTTTTTACAGGGTCATGAGCATTTTTTCTAAATGCTACCAAACGGGTGTAAAGAGTGGATAAAAGTCCTAATCTCATCCATGTACAAAGCTACCAAATGGGCCTTAAATATATATAATTTGTATAATATACATGAAATTATTAACTCACAAGCATAATTAAAATGGTCAGAATCCATATACTCCCTCCGTCCCAACTCTTTTTTCCTGTTTTTTCATTTCGGGAAGTTCCAACTCTTTCTTCACACCTTAAAAAGGAAATAATTTGCACTCACAAAAGTCAATAAAGTATACTTTTTATATTTTATTATTTAACTTCACACTCACATACTCCAACCTTTTCTTAATATGTGTGCCCTGGTCTTTTTGAAGAAAGACTAGGACGGAGGGAGTTTTAAGTTAATATGATAAAATAAAAGGAATTAAATATAATCTGAATGCAAAAAGTTGTCACCCCTATTTCAACCGGAGACAAATTTTTGTTTCATTAGTCCAATCCAGAAACTGAGAAGCATATACTGCTCTGCTAGGCAGAGGGCGCCAAGTCCATAGAGTGAGCTTCGACATTTACCTCCTCAAGATGATGCAGCACACCACAATCAGATAAGGATAAATCAGAACTGGAATGAAAATGTTACCTCCGATCCTCTTCTACAATGATAATATGATATTCTGCTCCCTTCGTTCTGTTATCCTCCCTTGAAGCCTTCTTCTTCCACAGATCTGCAACAAAGTTGGGTCAGAAAGGGTTCCAGCGTCGACCCTCCAACGATCAAGTCAGCCCCGATGATATAATAATTGATACCAGAAAACTATATTGAGTGTTAATATAAAAAGTGTCATAAAACTTGATGAATGAATGAATAAAGCTATATATTTATACCATTCCCCTTGCATGAAGGGTAACATTGTCCTTCTCTTCTGCCCTGGGACCACAGCCAACGGTTTTGGCATGGTAGTGGAGCAAGATGATATCAGAAATAGTACAGATAGTACCATACGTAGCATTTTCCCATTGGACAACAGTACAATCTTATTCTTCCATGCAGGCTGCGTGCACCTACATCCTAGGTTTCGATGATAATGACTGGCGTTTCTTTTCCACTCTGTCTTCTAGGTTCTGATTCTCAGATCCTGACTCACTGATCAGAACTCAGATACATGAGACAACAAGGAAGATCCCTAGGATATAGGTGCACGCAGCCTGAATGGAAGAATAAGATTGTACTGATTGACCAATGGGAAAATGCCACGTATGGTACTATCTGTACTATTTCTGATACCATCTTGCTCCACTACCATGACCAAAACCGTTGGCTGTGGTCCCAAGGCAGAAGAAAAGGACCATGTTACCCTTCATGCAAGGGGAAAGGTATAAATAGTTTTCTTCATTCATTTCTCAAGTTTTTATGACACTTTTTATATCAACACTCAATATAGTTTTCTGGTACCAATTATTATATCATCGGAGGCTAACTTGATCGTCAGAGGGTCGACACCGGAACCCTTTCCGGCCCGACTTTGTTGCAGATCTGCGGGAAGAGGAGGTTTTACTGAAGGATAGCAGAGGGAAGGGAGCAGAATATCATATCTGATCGGGTCAAAAAATACCTGTTCAACAAATAAATCGAACGAAAGGGAATACTATAGGAATGTTACCTGTCATCCTCTCCAGTTAGTGGAATGATTATCCGTCTTCTGCCTTCTGGTAAACTTCTTTTGCCAACCACGTCCCCCTCTCGAAGATCTGCACAAAGTCGGGCCGGAAGGGATTCCGGCGACGACCCTCCGACGATCAAGTCAGCTTTCCCCAAAGATATTCTCAAGCGTAAGAAAATGATTGTATGAAAGTATGTGTAAAATGTGTCATGGGGTCTTAGAAAAATGAAGGAGAAAACTATATATACCCTCCCTATTGGCAAGAAGGGTATGATGGTCCTTTCCTCTGCTTAGGGACCACTCCTAACGGCTGCCAAGTTAGTGGAGCAATGCAACATAAAGGTAGTACTAATAGTACCATACGTGGCACTTCCTTATTGGCGGAAAGTATCATTTTATTCTCTCACCTTGATTCGGTTGAGTACGTGCACCTATATTATAGGTTTCAATGATAGTGACAGGGATTTCTTTTCTTCTCTGTGCCCCAAGCTCTGAATATGAGATTAGTCAACTTACCAGAGGTTGGACACCAGAGGCAAGATGGAAGTTTCTTACTTTAACCAAGCCCCTCCTGCTAGTCGATAGAATCTTCTGCTTTCTGGCAGAGGGATGAGTCCAGAGGGTAGAACTCACTGATCTTCCAGTTTTAGAGATGAATTATCTCCAACCCCTGTTCTGTGGGTCGTCAAGACTTAGGGGTCAATACTAATATTTGAGGCCTTTCTATTCAGGCATTTCTTTTTAAAGGGAATCTTTACATAATCGGTAGCCTCTGGGGTCTGGCACATCCACACCCTATCAATATCATCATTGTAGAAGAGGATCGGAGGTAATATTTTCATTTCAGTTTTGATTTATCCTTATCTGATTGTTGAATGAGTGTTAATCGACTCGATCACCCATGATACAACAACTTTAGGATTTCAAACTGATTCACTGTAAATAAAAAATTATTGACGAATATATATGAAATTTCTAACACGACTCTAATGTAAAGCCTAGAATGCTTTTGAGTGTGGTTAAAGTGCTTGAAGACTGTTTTAGATTCGAATGAATTGGAAATGCAAACTAGGGACCTGTTTATAATTATTGAAGGAATGTGATAGCATTTGGTGAAAATTGCAACTTTCTGGACCATTTTAATTTGAGCTTTGGGTCACACTCTTTGAATCTGAAACAATCACATTGTACTCGTTCGCTCAACTCGACCCACGAGTTCAGTCCTAGATTCGAAGCCCTCCGGATGCAATCCAGATCCATACCGCCCATGATCGGTTTCGGAACAGAACTGTTGTGTAAATTCCCATTATTACGGGTTCGAAATCTAATGCGAATATGTGCGACATGTCCGAGCCCGTGTCTGTTCCCGTGCGGGTGTAGCATAATGGTTCATTATGAAGATCATTAAATAATTAATTATCTTACTCAGATGTCTACATATATGTATTTTGAAAACTCCATCACATTTTCCTCTCTTTAACATAATCAGCTATGTATAAGTTGTTAACTTCACATATTAATACTTCATTCATTCGAAATTAATTTAATTTGAGTAAATTAATACACTAAATTCATCTACCTCAAATGTAAATTACTAATTTATAATTTATTTTTATTTCCAACTAATGAAATACCATATTAAAATTGGTCAACTTGAGTCAAATACTAACTCTAAACCGATTTCCAATCGCCAAACCCAATCCAGTAGGGTTTGTGACATTTGGATTAAATCTTTACAAAGCAATGATATTTGATTGTCCCCTAGCATCATTTGCTGGTTTCACTGCCCTGCAGAGGATCCGTTTTCATAATTTAGTAGTTCAACATTCCTAATTCTGTGTTCAAAAAAAAAAATTCCGAATAAATATTCTTTTTCGACATTTTTTTTTTTTTGAGTATTGTTCAGTTTTTAGGGTAACTTGTATCGTTTTCATTTTTACACTGCATGGACCAAGCCTCAAAAATTTGTTGATATGGAGTATAACAATTGTATTGTCGATAATCTGATCACTTATTCTATTTTCGTTATGGTTTTTTAAATATTTATTATGAGTTTATGTTCTTTGTTAATTCATCCGAACATTTATCTATTCTTTTTTTTTAATTAATTGTCAATATTTTTATTGTGAGTATATGTTAGTAATTTGGTTCTATGTTTGATTTGATTATATTGATGATTTTTTTGGTTTGAATATGTGTACAATTAAACGATGCTGTAGATTTAATAATGAAGGAAGCATGGTACTGTCCATAGATGGTTGTGTGATATGCTTGCTTTAGATCTTTTTCCTTTGATCATGATGATTTTTTGGAAAGAATCTGTATAATTTAGAATAAAATGTATAGTCGCTTTTTATCTTGATAAATAGGATACAAAACCTATCTTATTAAAATTTAGTACACTCTAAAGAATTTTAGAAGCAGCAATTACAGATGGTTTTAATACAACTAAAACTAAATGACTCCCAATTCAAAGACTCAAAGTTTAAAGAAATTCAATTCCCAAGTTCTAATTAGATGATTTGAATTTTTCACACCATTAAATATTTATAGATACTCAAAAATTGCAACGAAAGGTTGTAATTCTTACGTAAGAATTGTAGTTCTTACTTAAGAATTGCACTACAAGGTTGCAACTTCATTGCAAAAATTATAAATCGAATGGTTATAATTTTAAATTCGTTGAAAATATATTTTTACACAAAGAACACTCTCAATACTATTTATATTATGTAAATACTATACTATACAACAGAACACCGCCGAAATCAATCCATTAGAGAATGAATTTCTTTTGTAAAAGAACAAGAAGAAAAAAAATCTGCGCATGTATAAGTAAAACACGAGGAACACAAAGTTATGTGTATATTATGTACTATAAGGGTGGGTAGTGGGTAGAAAATTAATATGTGGAGGTGAGATTTCAATTATTAAGTGAAAAAAATTGTATTAAATTTTAGTGTGTGGTAGTAAATACTTAAAATAGATTATTTTTGTATCCTTGTTTGGTAGGCATAGTTGGTATGATTTAATATTTTCTTCCACACATATGCCCAAATATGTATATACACACATTCTTCTCTCAGACATATCATCAAACACCTTTTGCGCATCCTTCGTTACTCCATATATCTGCAAATCTTAAAAACGTTTCACACATTCTTTAAATCCAACAAAGAAATAGGGATCGGCGATGTTATCAGATATAATCTACCCCAAGTTTCCTATTAATGGAAATTGCAAGAATATATTCAGAACCATGAAAGAAGATTACAGCTAAGAACATTTGTGATACCTTAATAACTGGATTATTCACGGGTAATCAGAACAGAAGAGATTTTAATTGATTTTGATGAGAGGAGGGAGGAATAAAGTGCCTAAGGTAGAAGACTCGCATGAGAAATGGAAGGATGAGGATTTTGCCAATGAATTTGTAAATTATTTTGAATTATAACTATGTATTTAACAATTTATAGTTTTATACAATGATGCGTTGCCGAAGAGTTTGGAATGGGTCCAATCAAATTGAAAATAGCTGACCACACCTTTAAAGCTTTATCTAGTGTTAAAGCTATGTATCCTCGCAGCCATAGTTCGCCGTAATTAAAGCTTTGTTCGCTGAAATTAATGGCACCCAATCACCACATCAGTCGGAAATGGGAAAACCACCACCACCAGAATTGAAACTTTGTTTGACCTTCAAAGCCTTGGTCTGGAACACAGTCTTCAAAGAATTAGTCTGTCGTGTAAGAATTGAGATTGCATCTCTTTGCCAAATCTTGAGTACTGTTGGAAATTTATTTGGAATGTTGACAAATTGATGAGATGCAGCATACCTATTGAACAGTAAAAGTTTGAGATTTGGGTGTATATCAAGTACCGGGTTGGTCTTTTAACAGTGTCACGAGCATTCTTTCTATATACTACCAAACGGGTGTAGAGGGTGGATAAAAGTTCTACTCTCACCCTTGTACAAGCTACAAAATGGGTCCTAAATATATATAATATGTGTATGTAGATGAAATTATTAACTCACAAGCATAATTAAAATGATCAGAATCCATATATTAAGTTAATATGACAAAATAAAAGGAATTAAACATATTATGAATGCAAAAAGTTGTCACCCCCATTTCAACCGGAGACAAATTTTTGTTTCATTAGTCCAATCCAAAAACGGTGTAGCAAATACTGCCATGCTAGAAAGAGGGCACCAAGTCCATAGGGTACGTCCAGAAGCTTCGACATTTACCTCCTTAAGATGATGCAGCACACCACACTCTTCCCCTATCAACCTCTTGCAAATAAGCTTAACCACATTATAATTTTCTACACCTCCTGTCATGGGAGGTATAATTATGAACTTAGGACGACAACTCCAAAATATACCATTCACAAATGCCCATTCAGCTGAAATTGGTGCTTCCATTAGGAGCTCCAATTTCTCCACCACAGGTGGAGCAGCAGGTAAATCCATGATGTGGCTGGCAGCCTCAAGATAAGGTGTATGATGTATAATCGAAAGATGGAGATTAACTTTGGTGGACGAGCTTATCAACTCCATCATAAGTTGTCTGAATTTGATGAACCATGAAGAATTTATATAACCCCGAAAAGATAAATCAAACTCCCATTCACTTGAAGTTGTTCCAAAAGAAATGGAAGGTACAACACAATAGTTGTATTCCAGTCTACGAATTCTTGGAACATCAAACTTGACCCTCAATTTGGTCCAATGAAACAGGACTATACGCTGGAGCGAATTGCTACAGATTTGTATATCATAATATCCCTTGCAAATCATGGATTTAAGTGTTAGCTCCTAGAGACAAGGAAATTTAGACGACAAATCACGGAAAAAGCATTCACCAATTTCCACGGACTCCAACGACAACACTTAGTTTATGCAAATCATTCATACTATCACCCATGAACTTCAACTTCTTATAAGATAAACCAGAATAATTACTAACATATGAGCAGTGGCAAATAGATAATAGCAATTCCTCAATCAAAGGGCACATCGAAATTAAATCCAATATTATATTACCTTCCAATCGCACTCTGCGTAGATCGAGGGATTTAAGCACCTCATGCGAAGGATAATCTGAGCAGAGACTCGGATTGAAGCACCTCATGCGGTAAAGTAAAAGATTCATTGATATCGATATCAATATGAGTAGCGCCTAATTTCGCTGCAGCTTTCCTGGTCCATTCTTCAACCAGAGGAACCATATTTGGCGAATCGAAGAATAGCTTGAAACTGTGAATCTTTAGGTTCGATTCGACGTATCTTTGGACTGTATTCTCTCCCAGTTCCACTAAACTTGTTGTATCAGAATGGCGGTGTAAAGCAAAATCGAGATCGGGGCGATTTAGCCAAGCGGCGTACCAAGATTTGGAGAGTAAACTCGTCTGGGCAGCTTTTTTTCCGCTCAGAAAAGATTGAATGTGCTGAATCACCTCCTCTGGGAGCTTAGTTGCTTCAATTTCTTTGGCCTTCGCCTTTAGAAGTGGTGGAAGGCAGATCCAAAGCAGATGATTGTTAACCTTTTCCGTAGTATTGAAATATTCAAATCATGGAAGATTAGGGTTTCAATTTAGAATGGATACCAGTACATAACCCGCAAATACAATATTATGAGAAAATTAAAAAATTATAAATTAAAAAATGGATAAAGAAGTAATCGATTATTTATATTTTATTTTAAAAAATACAATATTATGAGAAAATTAGAAAAATAGATAGGAATCATTGTATTAAGCCACGTAGGATTTCATAGATTCAAAAATAGATGATAGAGTGATGGGCTTTTTGGACCTGTGGGCTTCTATTTTTTACGTGGAATAGAGGGAATATTAATTTTTTTTTAATTTTATTATGTCATATTATTTAAATTGATATTGTGATACCCACATTAGATTGAAATTACTATTATATTTTTTGTATTGAACTAAAGTAATTTGAATTGAATTTTTTATATAATTATATTAATATATCATTAAAAATACTTAATTTTTAGGTGATAAAATATAAAAACTACATACATTTGATATACTGTTTTTTTTAAAAATCTATTTTTAGATTAATAATTAGTAGAATAATGTTCATTAAAAAAATGAAGGTCATGTTCCTGGTATTTGATGAAGGTCATGTCTCACCAACTTAAAATCTATGAGCTTCTAACAATTTTTGTTGTCTATCGTTAATAATTAATAGAATTATGTTGGTTGACAAAGTAAGATATTGAAATAAATGAGGTTCAGTATTTGATGGAAGATGATATCACAGTGCAATTTAGGATAACTAGGTTCAGTATTTGATGGAAGATGATATTACAGTGCAATTTAGGATTACTATGTGTAAATTTGGAGAATCAAATTTAATTAGAAGTTTAGAACTAGATAAAAATTTGTATGATTTTGAATTTACGGTGAAATCGATTATGTCAATTATGATTATTGAGTGTTTGCACTTATTACTGTTATATATATTTACCATCACTGTTAAAAAATTAAGTATATTTTTAAAATAATGATAGTATATATGAATAACATTGATATTAATTATACATAACAGTATAATTATGTTCATAGATTAAGAGTTGGAAGCATTTCAATAGGAAAATTGGGATTGAGGAGTGGTTAGGAGATCCTTTAAAAAGTTTGAAATATTGATGAATTTAACCCTGATTTTTATTGATAGATATGTTCATTTATGTAAGGGTTGAGTACCCCTTGTACTCAGCAATTTCTATTAATGAATGATTTTTTTTACCGTTCATAAAAAAAAATTATACATAACAGTAATACAAATCCATCTGAACTTTTGTTCACAAGAGACATATTCTTAGAATTAACATCTTTATGATTTATTTCTATATATTTATGATTTTTTTTGTTATTTAATTAACGCTTGTAATTCATTGTAATTTTCTGTGGATTCACATTTTTTCTGCGTCAGTATTGCATTTTGAGTTTTTGACACATTTTTGTATGTACAACTCTATTACCAGAGTCACAAACCAAATGATTACAAATTTAAATTCGTTAAAAAGAGCTTTACACAGAGAATTATCTCGACTTCATTTATATTATGCAAATATTAAACTGTACAGTATGAATGCCGACCGAAATTAATTAACGCATTAACGAATGAATCGCTCTTGTAAAAGAGCAAGAAGATAAAACATGTGCATGCATAAGTAAAACACGAGGAACAAAAAGTATGTGTATACTCCATATAAATATATATAGTTTGTGTATGTATATGAAATTATTAACCCTAACATAATTAATAAGGTCACAAAATGAAAAGAACTTACACAATTTGAATAAAATGATCAAAATCCACATATTAAGTTAAATATAATCTGAAAACAAAAAGTTGTCACCCCCAATTTTAGGAACGGGAAATCTTTCTCCTGCTCCATGACTCAACCGGACACAAATTTTTTGCTTCGTTAATCCAATCTTGAAATACTAAAAAATCTACCGTCTAGCTAGAGAGAAACCCAGGAGCTTTTTTCTTGCTCGATGGAGGCCAAAACCCTACAGTACGTCCAGAAGCTCCGACAATTACTGCCTTAAGATCATGAGGCATAGCACACTCTTCTCCTATCTTAATATATACTCCCTCTGTCCATGGATATTGATCTACCTTGATAATTTACGGTTTTTAAAAAAAAAAATGTTGATGTGTAAAACTAAGGGTATTAGTACAAAAAAATATTTAATGTGATGTTTAAAAGTGAGTATATATGTAAAAAAATGAAAATAATAATTGTAAGTCTTTCATTTTAGGTAAGTAGACCATTTATTGTAGACGACCGTTTAAGGCAACGTGAACGAAGGGAGTATAATATGTGTATGTAGGTGAAATTATTAACTCACAAGTCACAAGCATAATTAAAATGGCCAGAATCCATATATCAAGTTAATATGACAAAGTAAAGAAATTAAATATAATCTGCATGCAAGACAAAATTTCTTTACATTATTCCATTCCCTAAATACTGAATCATTAAATGCCCTGCTAGGCTGAGGCCAAGTCCATATAGTACGTCCACAAGCTTCGACAGTTACCTCCTCAAGATGATGCAGCACACACACCACAATCCTCACCTATCAACCTCTTGCAAATAAGCCTAACCACATTGTAATTTCCTACACCTCCAGTCGTACGAGTTATAATTATGAACTTAGGACGACAACTCCAAAATATACCATTCACAATTGCCGATTGAGCTGAAATTGGTGCATCCACTAGGAGCTTCAATTTCTCCACCACAGGTAAATCCATGATATGGCAGGCGTCCTCGGGAGAAGCTGTCTGTATAATGTCTAAGCAAAAGATGGAGATTAACTTTGGCGGACGAGCAAATCAACTCCATCATAAGTTGTCTGAATTCGACCAGCCATGAAGAATTTATCTCACCCCCAAAATATATATGAAACTCCCATTCACTTGAGGTTGTTCCAAAAGAAATGGAAACAGTCGTATTCCAGTCTACGAATCCTTGGAACATCAAACTCGACCCCAATGAAACAGGACTATACGACTGAATCGAATTGCTACAGATTTGTATATCATCATATCCCTCGCAGTATTTAAGTGTCAGCTCCTCGAGACAAGGAAATTTAGACGAAAAGTCACGGAAAAAGCATTCACCAATTTCTACAGACTCCAACCACAGCACTTTGAGTTTATGCAGATTATTCATACTATCACCCATGAACTTCAACATAAGATAAATCAGAATAATTACAAGCATATGAGCAGTCCCAATTAGATAATAGCAATTCCTCAATCAAAGGGCAAATCGAAATTAAATCCCAAATTATGTTACCTTCCAATCGCACTTCCCAGAGACGGAGGGATTTAAGTCTCCCACAACTTATGCTCTGATTGTGAATTCTGCCTCCTGCGAAGGATAATCTGAGCAGAGACTCGGATTGAAGCACCTCATGCGGTAGAACGAAACGGGAAAAGCATCCATTGGTGTCGATATCGATATGAGTAGCGCCTAATTTCGCTGCAGCTTTCCTGGTCCATTCTTCAACCAGAGGAACCATATTCGGCGAATCGATGAATAGCTTGAAACTCTGAATCTTTAGGTTCGATTCGACGTATCTTTGGACTGTATTCTCTCCCAATTCCAGAAAACTTGTTAAATCAGAATGGCGGAGTAACGCAAAATCGAGAGCGGGGCGAGTTAGCCAGGCAGCGTACCAAGATTTGGAGAGTATACTCGTCTCGGCAGCTTTTTTTCCGCGATTGAATGTGCTGAATCACCTCCTTTGGGAGCTCAGTCGCTTCAATTTCTTCGGCCTTCGCCATTAGAAGTGGTGGAAGGTAGATCCAAAGCAGATGATTGTTAACCTTCTCCGAAATATTCAAATCATGGAACATTAGGATTTCAATTTAGAATGGATGGGCTTTTGGACTTGTGGGCTTCTATTTTTATTCTCTTTGGGTGAGTTGCTTCTATTCTTTCCGTATTCCTCGCGTGGGTATTGTTAGACCTTTGCAGTATTGAATACTATTCAAATAATGGAAGATTAGGGTATGTTTGTTTTGGGACTCGCTCGAATGGACGTAGAATTTTGGGATTAAGTTCTATATGAGTTTGGGATTTCACATTCCAAACTCTTTCCACACTTTAAAATACGTATTAAATCTATTATTATTTTTTTCAATACAACACTCATAAAATATCTATATACTTATTATTATATCTATTATTATACCTATAAAATCAATCATTATTACACATTAATTTGACATAAAACACCAAAATCTCAAAATAAACACACATTTTTACTATTTATCAAGGTTTTCACATCTCAGGATTTCAAAGTCATGACTTCCTACTATCCCATAAATCTCAAAACAAACATACCCTAGTGTTTTCAATTTAAAATGGAGGGTATTCAATTATAGACCTCTTTTAACTTTTTACCTGCAAAGAATTTGTCTATAGAATTTTTGTTTGTGAAATTTCATCGACTTTCGAATTGAGACCGGACCAATTAATTGAGATATTATAAGATGAAAATAACATTTTAAATTATTTTGGGACCTTTGAAAAAAAATTCATAATTATGAAACGAAATAGAATTTTAACTCTACATAAAATTATAAGTAGACTAAAATAATTGGACTAGAAAAACAAAGAAAGATATTATCGCCCCTCAGTTTATTTTAATTTTGTATGGATATGAATGTTGTGATCAGAATAATTCAAGTTCATTAATTTATTTCGGATCCGATTCCTCAAACAATTTGGCTGGATAGAAAGTCACGCCACGACAAGGCGAGGTCAACAAGGCGTCGGTTTGCCTGTGGCCAAACCAAATTAAGAGACCCTGTCTCATCCGTCTCGCTAATAGATGACGTACAGAGTCGAAGGACCAAGCACTCTATCCATGAAAGGATTACTCCGAAGCTGGAGCAAAGTCCAAGGACAAAGTCTGGAATGAAGTTGTGGTAGATTAGCAAAGAATCTACATATGATAGAGATAGTATAAAATAAACAATACTTGTCAAGGATAAAACATTTAAATGGAGCTAGAATTCTCATAGAGCAAATATACATAGCTAGACCGAGGTCACTAGCCTAGGCCCGAGTCAAAGCACAAAATTGTGTATGAACAACCGCTAGCTACTATAGATCATAGTTTCAACCACTTAAATCATGGAGTCAACTACTTGGATCATGGGATTAATTTTCGAACAAGACAAGATTTTGTTACCCTCAATTGATGTTAATTGAACAGGTACATGTTTTACACTAATGGACCTGATAAATCTTCGCGTTATTATCTTTATCTTGCTACAATATCTGAAATAATTGAGAATTGATGTTGTCCTAGATAACTAACCACATAAACATCATATGTCCCCATAAATCACGAATAAAATTATCCAGGGTTCAACAAATTATATAATAACCTAATTGAACGCATAAAAGTATATGTACGCACACGATGCTACAGGGACCCAATTAAAAATAGAGATGAAATTAAACCAGAATCATTAATCACATAATTAGAGTCACGTTGCAAAAAATGTGAGTTCGCATATAGTGATGGGGAGATTAACAGTCTCCTGTATATTTGTTCATCTTTACAACAAATATCAGCTGATAATTAATTGCTAGGTGTTGAAATATAAAAATATTGAGGAATTAAATAAATGAATTAAAATATGACTTTATTCATTCAAATAAAATGTTACAAATAATGCAATGTATTATTTGTGTACGTACCATACAAAATATATATACACAAAACTTGTTTAAAGAATCATTGTTTATCTTGCCTTATCACATAGGAACTTGCAATTTTTTCTTTTTTGGATGTCTAAAAACTTGCAAGTCTAAAAATAAAAATATTTTTTAACACTATTATCCTTACAATATACACTTATAAGGGATAGAGATTTTTTAGGTCCCATAATTTTTGCTTTTTTCCAAATACGTCCCAATAAAGTTAATTTATCCAATTACGTCCCAAATGTCTATTAAGTATACAATTTAGGTCCCAATAAAGTTAATTTATCCAATTGCGTCCCAAATGTCTATTAAGTATACAATTTACGTCCCAAATCTCACCGGATTTAACCGGAGTAAGCAAAACGACATCGTTTTGGCCCCATGTGCCGATCACGTGCCATTTAAATTGGAGCTTTCCGGCGTGTTGGTGACATGGAATTTATTTTTAAATTTTCAAATAATTTTTTTGCCAAAATAAATTAATTGATTTCCACCACATGGGGTCAAAACGACGTCGTTTTGCTTACTCCGGTTAAATT
>JAPKLY010000025.1:2275200-2331183 GCA_026898435.1 Prunella vulgaris
CAATTCGAAACCATTCTAATCGGATTAGCAATGGTCGCCAAATCTTTTTTCATAATTTTAAATTCAAATATTCATTGTTATTAATTTATTTTATGTCATACAAATTATAAAATTAATTATACATATATAATAATAAAATAAAACACAAAATTTATTAAATTAAAAATATTCTAAAAGAATATTCTCATTTGAGTTAATATTTGAGTTTTATGATTGGAAATAATTTTATTGTTGGTGGCAAATTTTATAGCAAATATGTAAATTTGGTGACAAATTTGCCACAACTGTTGGGATTGCTCTTAATCGACTTTTTGGCCCAGAGGTTATATTAAAATTGCTGGGCAGCGCTGATTGGCGGATCGAGTCGCTTAGCGTGGGGCGGCGAGCGATGAAGCTCTGAGACTCGGTAACCACAGATGACGGCGCGGTTTTTTGCCGTCCGATTCATATGGGCAGCGGCGCTGCTGTTAAATTGACTCAGAGGGCTGGGCGAATCTGTAAATCAAATTGAGAGAGAAAGAGACGTGACTTCTCCTTCTTCACTTATTGAGTTGGGCCTAAATAAGTTAATTGGGCTGAAGGCATAAATAAAGGGCCCAACTATATACCCTCCAACATTATTAGATACCCCCACCCAAAATATTTTTATTTTATTTTTGACATATCTTTATTAAAATTTTCTCATATTTCAACAAAAATGTGTTAAATATATATTTGAAAAAATATTTAAAATATTTTATCAGTAAATATCTGTCAAACTTTAATTATTATTTTTTTATAAAATATAGCGAAAATAAAATATATACATTAAAAAAGATATTTTATTTTTGATATATCTTTATCAAAATTTAATTGATATTTCAACAAAAATGTGTAAAATATATGTTTGGAAAAATCTTTAAAATATTTTGTCAGTAAATATCTGTCAAACTTTAATTAATTTTTTGATAAAATATAGCAAAAATAAAATATATACATTAAAAAGGTGTGTATCTAATAATTATAGAGGGGTATATAGTCTGGGCCCTAAATAAATTAATTTTATTTATATGGGCCATGATAAACTTGGTAAAGATCAATTACTTGGTATTTGGGCCTTAATATAATTGAACTCTCAATTTAACATGGCTCCTCATTTGAGTGAGTGACCCGGGTTCGATTCCCTCTGGGAACGAATTGGGAGATAGGAGATATAAGGTTGGACTTGGAGATATGGGTGTAAGGAGACTTGGTGAACTAACTTAACTACTAACAACTAACATTTACCGATCAAAAAAAAAAAAGATATGGGCCAAAATTGATTGTGCGGGTCAAATAATGTTGGGTCCTATAATATTATGGATATAATTCCATAAGTTTGAATTCCTTGATTATTATTTAAAATTTTAATTTGGGATTAAAATTATGCTTGAGAGCATCAATGGTTATATATAAATCCAAAGGATATTTGACTCGTTTAGTTAATTTAAATAATTATTCTACAGTCAAAATAGAGATTAAGGGCTCCATTAATAATTGTGTATGACATGCACTAATTTTACATTTTGGACTTGATCCAAAAAGACTGACTCGTTTAATTAATTGGATAATTATTCTTGAGTTAAAAGTGGGAGGTTAAGACCCTTCTGTTTTTTGTTTTAGTCCAAAAGGGTATGATTCATTTTAATTAGTTTGATAATTATTTTTGAGTCAATTGTGAAGTTGAGACGCCATTAATATTAATTGTGTTTGAGAGCACAAAATTTTTTATTTGGACTCGATCCAAAAGTTTTTGACTCTTAATTAATTATATGAGTCAAAACTTAAGAGTCCAAAGTGGCAATTACAACCACATTGAAAATTGAATTTGATTTTTGGTATTTCGACCAAAATATTTGGTTTTCCAATTTGTTTCGAGATTGTGTCCAAATTAATGTTTGATGAAATATTAAAAGAAATGGACTAACAACTTGACTATGAGATACTAATTCTCACCATAAACACACTCGAATGTGGGGGGAAGAGTAAGATGTCTTCATGAAGATATTCGAATGTGAGGGTGATTAGCTAAGGCGTGACCTTAAAGCTAATGGAAAATCAAAAGGCAATGGATGCCTAGTGGAATAAGTTCCACAAAAGTTGGGATTTGTTCAATCTCGTGTAAATTCTACAAAATTGAGATTTGTTCAATCTGGTGTAAAGTCACACCACAAAGAGATAAAGTCGTGCGAAATGATGAGTAAGGATAGAATGATCCTAAAATTATCTCAAAGTGTGGGGGTGACTTGTAAAGATTAAAGCACTAGTAGTGCTTATCGGTGTTGGTTGGACAAGTTAGAAATATTCCTAAAATGGAATAAATATTAAGTTGTGTTAAAATAATACACAAAAATGAATAAGCTGGTAGAAGGAATGGGTCTAAAACACACAAATAAAACTAACACAGTGGTAACCCAACCATGATGACTGGAGATCCCAAGAACTTGGTTCAATGGGAAAACGAATCTATGAAGGTTGTAAAGTAAACACTTGAAAAATATGACTATTCTTGACAGCACAAGATCAAGTGTTGAGACCCGTAACATGTGGTAAAGGTTAAGTTTTAAAACTTTTAATGATTCCAAAGAGATAGAGTATGACGGGATACTCAAATGGAGATCACCTATATAAATGAGAAGTGAGGACCGCTTCGACCAAACATTTATGAATTCAAAGGGCGTCCATGACCAAAACGGACAAAAACGTGAGAACAAACGAAGTCGAAACTAAGTTGTGTCTGCACTGTTGATTCTGTATACACTAAGGAGGACTAGTTCAAGGCACTGCGCCACTAAGCCGCCAGTGTACCCGATAGTGTATGACTACGGAAAGTTCAAAGCCACAAGCTACTTATTCGGAAGCAATGAGGTTTCACATGAACTGAACTATGTGTCTGCATTGTTATATGTGCAATTTCCACTCATGTGGGGGATTGTTGGAATTTGGTTTTGAAAGAGTTTTTAAAATGCTCTAATTTGACCAATTTAATGGAGGGCAAAATAATAATCTCAATGAGATTAAATATAATCGATGTGTTCTACTAGCGAGTAGGTCGTTTCGGTATTTTTCGTTCTCAAAACTGAATTACGGTGAGTGAGAAATTAATTCCTAAAGTGGGGAAATAAATAATGATGCGGAGAAATAATAGGTGAAAATAAATTAAGATAATTATTTTCACAAAGGATAAGATTTAATCATGATCATTTCCAAGTCATTGATCTTATAAGATCCTTGATTCTAGCCGTAGGATCAGTCAAGTCAGTGATCCAGACCATCTCCACATCAGCATTTGAAATAATCAAGAGTAGTCCATATTCATGAACTTTAATGCCTCCATAGGTTCCACTTTTGAAGCGGTCATAACCACCCACTAAGATAGTGGGATTATTCCTCCGATTAATCCTAATTGAGTGGTACATTTGTATCTATAAAATAGGAGTGTCTTGCATTCATTTTAGAGTGACGACGATGTTACGAAATAGATAGAATTGAGTCTCTCTCTCTCTCCCCCTTTTATGCATTTAGAGGGTTCAGTTTATAACTTCTGATGTTCGACTTTCCTCTGTGTTTAGTGGTGCTACTAACACAGAGATGTCAAAACCGTTTTATCTTTGGGGACGATACGCATTCCTCTGAGCACTAGCCAGGACGTATTTCGTCTTGCGGGAAAAAGATTTTTCCTTGACTCAGTTTTTCTGTGTGTTTGTTCCTGTAATTCCAGTCTTTCATTCGTTGCAGTATATTCTCCGATATTTTTTTTGTATACGTTTTTACAATTCGGAAATATTTTCCAACATGGGAGAGAAGGAAAAAAGTAAGGAAAATGAGAGATGGAAAGAGGTAGAGGGAAGGGATTTCAAATGACATGGGTTTGAAGAGAATTTAAAATTTCTCCATTTTAAATATAAAATAGAATCTAAGTATTTATAAATTCATGGAGAATATGATTATTTGTGTGTAAAATCAAATTCACCTATCATTTGGTTTTGGATACTAAAGATATTTTACAAAAAGAGTTCTCTCGTCAGCATTTATATTATGGAAATCTTTCTCCTTTTTCATGAGTCAACCAGACACCAATTTTTGCTTGGTTAATCCTATCTTCAAATACTAAAAATTATATCGTCTTGCTAGACAGAGGCCAAGGCCCTACAGTATGTCCAGAAGCTTCGACAATTACTGCCTTAAGATCATCAGGCATATGTAGCGCATTCTTCTCCTGTCAGAGTCTTGCAAATAAGCTTAACGACATTATAATTTTCTTTACCTTCTGGTACAACTATGAGTTTAGGATTATAACTGCAAAGTAAGTCATCCACAGGTGGTGCCGATTGAGGATGATTATAACTCCAACCTAAATCATCCAAAAATGCCGATTGAGGATAATTATAAATCATCCAAATATGCCAATTGAGCTGAAACTTGTGCATCCATTAGGAACTCCAAATGATCTACCTCAGAAGAAGTTATAATCAGTCTAATCGAAAGATGGAGATTAATAATTTTGGCAATGGGACCTCAACTCCATCACGAGTTCTCTGAACTCGACCAGCCATGAAGAATTTATCTCACCCACGACTTGGTGATTGGTGTCAAAATTTCTCGAAATTAATGTGTTTTATTTGCTTAATTCGATATGATTTTGGGCTTTATTTACACTAATTTAACGATGTGAGCTTAATTGTCGACTGTTTTCTATTTCTTTGCAGAAAATTTGGAACTACGAAGCAAATGAATGCTATTTTGTGAGACAGAGTTTAATGGGCCCACAGTGTACTATTAGCTGAAGGACGTGAGTTCTTGGGACCACATTTCTGCAACAGCACACCCACACACTCAACACATAGCCATTGTCACACCTCTGCAACCAACACAACAGCTCCTTGTCGCCTACCTGCATGCGATTCACCACCAATTTCCGTTCCACTCGACGCTGAAAACCGCTCGCAACAACCACCACTATTCGCGTTCTTACCTAAAGGAAACGTTTGGGGTACATAGTAATCGGCGCCTAGAGCCTATTAGACAACGATTGGGCTGACTAGACAACGATTAGATGCCGACTAATAAATCATTCCCGATTAGGCATGTTCTCTTTTTTTTTTTTTTTTGCAAATCCTAATAAAATAAAATTAAAATAATTAAAATATTAATTTCCTTTTATTTTTAAATTATCACTTTATTAAATTATTCATACAAAACAAATGTTACAAATAATGCCATACAAAATATATATACACAAAACTCGTTTAAAGAATCATTGTTTAAGTTATCTTGCCTTATCACATACATGTTAACAAACGAAATCTTCTCACGGAGCATGCGATAAAATTTCATCCATATAATACATATAGTCTCAAAAGAAAGGGTTTAAATTTTTTTTAAAAGATACTAATAGACCAGGGAAATATATCAAATCAAGCATTATATATATAGTGATCACTCTACTCCTTCCTCTCACGTCTCTTGTACACCAACAACTGTGGCCTATCACCACTGCTGCGCCGTCTTGGGTGCTCGACGGTGGTTCGTGGAGTCGGCACCGGCTTGGAGGTTGGCTGGGAATGAGATTCATCATCATCGCTCTTCTCCATGCTTAGGTGCGAAATGGACCGTGCATGCATGCATGGAGAAAAATTAGTTGAAATATAAAAAAGTAGTTTGATAGGAAAAGGTAATCAAATTTATACTACTTAATTAAATGCAAAAAGATTTGACATTTCATGATTATGAATATAAGAATCTAATGTTAACGTATGCAAAGAGGTGTTTTGAAATGCAATTAAATTAATTAGGAGAGATGCAAAATATAAGTGTGTAAAGGAATCAACATAAAAAAAAATTGTTTAATATACAAAAATATATACACGAGTACATACAAATACACATCTTCACACTTATTAAAATACTGATTTTAAAATGTTAATTACATGTAAATAAAAGTTGCATGCACCAGGTGCACCGTATAACTCAAATATATTTTTAAAAAGTTACGTAATTTATTACTAAAAAATCACATATATTATTATTGAAAAATGTATTTTTAAAATTACACTTTTTAGTAATAATATGTGTGACTTTTCAATAGTATTTTGAATAACTTTTTAAAAATGAACTTGATTGCACACAAAATACTTACTACTCTCTCTCTCTCTATATATATATTATATATTATATGGAAAAGTTTTGTATGAAAATAGTTCATGATAAACTTATCATGAATCAGTTTTAAACTATCAAGCATTTAATAAGGTGTATCAAAAATCTCATCAGATGACTAAAAAATTGGGGTCAATGATATTATGTTATAATTGTTATAAGATTTATTGACCTCAACTTTTGATACACCCGATTAATATTTTGATACACTTGACAAAATATTTGATACTTTGAAATAATTTCATGATAAATTTATCATCAACTATTTTCGCACAATATTTAATATATATATAAAGAATTTTTAATTAAGGTATACAAATATAGAGCATGCACCGAAATCAAATCAAGAATTATAAAGTAAAACCTGTCGGAGGAATCGAGGATGACTTCAAGTCAGGCAGGCTCTCTCCTTCGCTGCAAGCGTCGACCGGCGGTGGTGTAAATGCCGACAAGCAAGAAACGTCCAAAACCAGCGGCGGCCTGGTGTACGGTGTAAATGCCGATTGGCAAGGAACGTCCATCACCGGCGGCGGCGGCGGCCTGGTGTACGGTATAAATGCTGAGTGGCGTGGAACGCCCATTGGCGGCAGCGGCGGTGGTGGAGGCCTGATATACCTCTCGAACGCCGTCACGCCGGGAATGCCTATTGACGGTGGCCTTGGCGGCGGCGGAAAAGGGTGCTCCATGATGGGTGGTGGAACCGGCACCGCCTTGGTTGGCGGCGTATAAGCTTCGTCGTCGTCGCTCCTCTTCATGCTTGGAAATTTGTTGCACGCAATGGAAAAATTAGTCTACGATTACATGTTAATTAGAGATTAGTTAAGCGGTTAATTAATTAATCGGTTGCAAAATCTTAATTTTTGTACCAACATTTCGTTTTTAAATTATGCAAAACAGTCATTGGTTATGTGATTAAATTGTATTTTAGCTCGAAAAAATATAATTTGGAATTGCTGGAAATGATTTCATTAGTTGTCTCCAAGGATGAAAATATCGGTATCGACGGAAATATCGGTACCCTGAATTTATGGATATATCGGTGGAAATATCGATATCGAATATCGATATCGGTAAAAAATAGAAAATTCACGGAAATTTCATTAAAATGATGGAAATTTAACATGAAATTTTAGACAATATTATTACTAGTCTTAATACATTAATTGAACTTAAAATCTCAATAAAATGAGAATCTTACAACAAACATATCAAGAAAACATACGTAAGACATATAAAACGATACCACAATTGTTCATAATTATTGAATATTACACAACTAATACCAAAATGATGTCCTATGAGCCTCAAATGTAAAAGAAAAAATATCATCTTGGTCTAAGCAATAATGGTACCAAGTCATCAAATTAGAGAAATTCTTGAAGTAAATGACCCAAGAATTGAGAATTAAAAAAAAAAATCCCGAAATTTCCCGAAATTTTTCGAAATTTTGACCGATAAATTACCGAAATTTCCACGATATTTCTCGATAATCTGCATATTTTGAATTACCCTGGACCGATATCGAAATTTCGCAGAAATTTTCGAAATTTTGCCGAAATTTCCGAAATTTTACCGAAATTTGACCGAAATTTTGGAAAAATAATCGTTCAAGTGAATTTCCATATCGGTACCCTCAAATTTCCGAAATTTCGCGAAATTTCAATCCTTGGTTGTCTCAATGTTTGATTTGGAAAAAGTATAATCTCTATGTGGGTGTGTTGTTTTTATATTTTCTCTGCGTATTGCATTTTATGGCCCACACTGAAGGTTTTACAATTTAATGCTGGAATGTAATCACAATACTTTAATTCAGTACTAAAAAAATTTAAATGAGAGGTATTTTTGAAAAACTCAAAATGGCTAAAAAAGAGTTTTATGACATTATATGGCAAAAAAGAATTTAACTAAGCAAAAATGACCAAAAAAAAATTTCTCTAATAATTAGGTATAATTTAAGTATATGTTCTAAATGTTGTTTTATTTTGTTATGCACAATACATACATTTATCAAGAAAATTGATAAAAATAGTCAATTAGGAAATGATTAAATATAATTTTAGCTATGTTGACTATAATCTTTATTTTTTCTAGTCATTTTAATCATTTAAAAAACAATACTATATTTTTTCGAACACATATTTCCAGTGATCTGGGAAGTACTTGATCTCTTTGAAAAGAGTCTTCCACAACATTCCACACTATTCGACTATTATAATTTGAATTATAGCATTCCTCTCGAATTGAAATTAGTGGTTCAAACAATTAATTAATATAACCCCTTATTATTAGGAATAAGTCATTGAATGGATCATTCCAATGATTTGGATAGTACTACTTAATCCCTTTAAACAAGAACATTCCACACTATTCCGCTCCAATTGTAACTCAACTTATGACATTCTACCTCTAATCGAAATTGTTGATAAAAGGAATCACGTCGACAATTAAAGAATAATCAATGACGCTTAATTGAAGATTAAAGAGAATTTCCACCATGATGAGATCATAGGCGAGCAAGAGAGGGTTGAGTCAGCAAGCCCACGTGGCCAAGTTAAAGTTGCTCGCCACCTTGCTGGCCACGAAGGGCAAAGAGGTGAATAAGTGTAGGTCAAGTCAGTAAGCCTACATGGCCAAGTGAAAGATGCTCGCCACCCTGATCGCCACCTTGCTGACCAAGTTAAAGAGAATGCAAGCCAAACGTTGCTCTCCCAACACCACAACGGATGTCGATAAGACCACCAACCACACTCAACCAATGGGGGTAAGAGTGGATGCACACCTGGCACCCCACAAGGAGGCGAGCAGGTCATAACCCCATCCAGGTGAAGGACATCTGCCCACTGAAGGTTGCTCGCCCAAGGGGTAGTCAGACCCCCAAGGGGAAAGACCAACAATGGAAGGTAGAATAGTCTTTTAGAAGTGAGTTAGTGAGTTTAAAGGGTTAAGTAGTGACAAGTGGAGGACACTTGTCACTATATTAACCTTAGTGATTTAATTAAGTGTCATATCACCCATACAAGGATATAAATAAGAGAAATGTACTCATTTGTAGGGATTCCATTCTCTTTCTAATACCAGAAAACATTACAAAAATTCTCTCATCACTTCTCTCTCTATATTTCATATTATCTAACTAGTTCATTATCTTAAATTATTATTTAAGTAACTTTGTATGAGTAATTAGCCACATAAACATTCACTTAAAACAATCACTCAACAGAAATATTATCAGATATACCGTTGAAATGACTAGAGAAAAAATTTATGGTCAACATGGCTAAAATTATGTTTTCGTCGTACCAAAAACAGGAATTTCTCCCTCCATTTGTTATAAACTTTTAATTATTACTAAACGGTAAATTTAAATTTTACTCATTTTGAAATTTATAAATTCATATTTGATTGTGACGCTGTATTCACAATATGACTTTTTGAATTGAATGAAACACTCTGCTGACTTATAATAATCGGTTTTTATTATTTTCCAATTTACATACGTTATGGACATCTCATTTGTCTGACAAATTAATTATTTTAGTGGGCATCAACGGCTCTATTAGTCGACTATGAGCATCAACTCTCTTTTTGTCTCTTCTGATGTTTGTCTTGTCTTTATTAAGTATGTTATGTACTTATATGTCTTTGAATTGATACTTTTTTTGTCTGCTCCAACACTTAATTCTTTTACACAACGATCTCTTTCTAGAACTTATTTCCCTCGCCTCTAGAAAATTCATTGCCACTAATTGGCATGAAAACCAAGCGGTAGCATTTTTAAATTTGGTAATGATGATAATTTCTTAACTTGGAACTCACAATTTTACTGAAACTTTTAAGTGTTTGTCAGTTGAGTTTGGTTTGTCAACATCTTCATGTCTTCATTTATACACTAGTACAGAATGAGGCTTGGAGAGCCCTTATTTTTGCTCTTGGAGAGCGGTTCTTAAGGGCTCTCCAAGTGACAGCTCTCCAAGTGGAGAGAGCGGTTGCGGAACCGCACTGCAAGATAGGCACTTGGAGTGTGGTTATTAACCGCTCTCACTTAGAGAGCGGTTATAAACCGCTCTGCAAGCATATTATTATTTTATTTTATTATTTAATTACGGGCACTTGGAGAGCGGTTATTAACCGCTCTCACTTGGAGTGCGGTTTTAAACCGCTCTTCAAGCAGATATTATTATTTATTTATTTTATTATGGGCACTTGTAGAGCGGTTAAAAACCGCTCTGCAAGCATTTTTTTTTTAATTCGATTTATTTTTACAATTATTTCCTAAAATCAATTAAATAATTAATTAATACCAAATAATATATAATAAATTCCTAAAATCAATAAAATAAATATACACATCAATTATTCACTAATTAAATGAAACATCAATCAAATAAATATACACATTAATAAAATTTAATATATAATTAAATAAGTTTACATATTGTCACACAAAAAGTTTAAGCTAAAAATCGATTGTACAAATATCCTGACCAATCAATTTTCCAGTCGTCCATTCTTTTTGTAAAGTAATACGCGAGAGGACGTTCATATACAAACTGTAAAATATTGAAAAATTAATTAGTTAATAAATACTTATATTCAATCAATAATAACTTCAATAAATAGATAAACAAACTTAGGAATGATCGTCCGGTACGATTGAATTATATCTTCAACATAACAGCACACAAAATGTCCACAATGCACCCCATCTTGTTGCCTCGGAACCTGTTGATTAGCAATGATGAACACGTCATACAATTATAATTATTTTCTAATAATTTGATAATTTTCTAAAGTATATTAATAACCTGAATAGTTTTCCATTTCACTTGCTTGATAGATGTTGAGTCTTGACCCGACAGCCGACACCGGTACATCCTCATCAAACTATGTTACATATGTATATTATAAATTATTATTTTGAAATAAGTTATGATTAAATAAATCATTATAAATTAACTTACATTTCCATATATGACATGAGTTGAGGGTAACTCGTATTCATCCCACCAGCTGGATTCATATAATACACATCAAGTGTTTGCATGTTTATCGCGACCAACACCCAATGTCCCCTGCATTACATTAAGAATATTAAAATTAACTATATTTTATTATTAATACAAATTTAATGAAATATTTGTTGTACTCACCCCACATTCATAGGCCATAAAATGAGATGATCACTCCCATTAAGTGTCAACATATGTGCAATCATACTCTCCATGTTATCCTTCCTATCACCAATGAGCACAGACGTATGGGGAGAGATGAATGTATACTTTGAACATGCATCCATATCTCTGGAGAGATATACCTCACCCAAATATCTTTAAAAAATATATATACGCGCATTAATATTTAAAAACAAAGTAAAACTTTATAAGAAGTAAAAACTGAAAATTATTAACCACATACCTAAGGTATAAATATATGGAAGATGCACTCAACTCCCCATCTTCTAATACTTCCAGAATATTTTCTTGGTTTATCCAGTCGTTCCAACCAGTTTGATGAAAAAAAGCAGAAATATGAACTTTTATTTTATTGAATGTAGATGTCGATACCTGCAGCTGCACCATAGCCTGTAGAGTGTAGTCGTGAGGAAGGTCATCTGGCATGGGATAAGCACGTTTGCGCACTCTACCAGTGGAGCCCCTCGGTGTCTCTCTCTCACTGTCCACAACATAAGTCACTATACCCCTCGCACCAGTGGAACTTTTATTACATGAATCATTTTTCCCTTCGCACGAGCTCTCTTTGTAGACGACATCGTCACTATACCCCTCCTGCGCTTCTCCCCAGAGCTGCTAGTGGTGGGAGGATCATTTGCCTCAACATCATCCGCCTCGTGGATATCATCTAGATGATCTCCATCATCTCCTCCACTTCCATCGGGATGGGGTAAATATGACATGATCCTGCAAAATTAATCAACATACAATTAAACATAAGAATAAACATACAATAAAACACAAGAATAAACATACAATAAAAACATACATTTCTTTTTAGCACAAATTTCTAAATATTAATATTTTTTAAAAATTTCGGCAGAATTTCGTTTAGATTTTATCATAATCCCCATTTCATCAACATCCTAGTGCATCCATTTCCGATTTAATTAAAAATAATCAAATCGGAACGCACATTCTACAGCAAACAACAACCAACAATTATTTCCCAACTCCACATCAACTACATTATTATACAATAAAATTCTAATATTCAAACATAGATCGAACATCGATCATCATATAGTTAATCATGGATCGAACATCGATCATCATATAGTTAATCGTGGATCGAACATCGATCATCATACATTTAAAATTGAAATAAAATTCTACCATGCCAATTAATACTTATTTATATAAAAAGGAAACTTACGATGATAGTGAATACAGATGATATCAATGAATCTGATCGAGTCACTTGTTCAAATGTATCACCTACAATTACAAAAACAAAATTCAGAAAGAAAATAAGATATTATTAAATGTATCACCTACAATTCAGAAACGAAATTCAATCTTTGGATTTTTTTTATTATTTGATTATCTTCATTCCTAATTTGAAGTATTTATTTTCAAGATATTGAGAAACTATAGAGTCTCATTTATCACTTTCAAAAGTATATCATATATATTTTAAAAAATATTTATTTTAATAATAAATGTACTTCATAAATATTTAATAATTCTTTTATATATCGGTTTAAATCACTTGTAACTATATATAAATCAACTGAAACATAAAGGGATGCAACTATTTCTCCTACTGATCACAATCAAAACTAGTAAAATCGAATCATCACAATGATGCAATCACTCGTGCGTGCCAAGTGATGCAAAATTATCAAGTTAATTAACTAAAAGTTTCTTATTAATATTATAATTAATAATTTTTAAATATTATATGTTAATTGCAGAATATACAACTAAATACATATACAATTTTTTTTATTATTCATATAGATTTTCACTAAAAAATGATTTTCCAACAAAATATGATACTGAAACCACAATTACCTAAGATTTGGACACACTAAGATTTGCAAAAACACAAGCATTGTGAGGGGTTTAGAAGAAAAAAAATACGAAAATTGTTGAAATATTCATTCCTCAATTACCTCGTTTCAATTTCTGAATTCAGTTGCCGTTTCAGGGGAATGGTGTGAAATGGGGACGAATGGCACGCCGAAAAGATGATATACCGGCATCCCGGCGGCGGTGGGGACGGCGTCGCATCTCCCAGAGTTCTGGGGAGAGACGCGGCGGCGGCTAATGAAGGCAGAGCTGGCGGCGGCTGATGAAGGCGGATGCGGCGGCGGCTGTTGAAGGCGGACGCAGCGGCGGCTGATGAAGGCGGAGGCGGAGGCGGCGGCGGGGAATGGCCGGCGGCAGCAACAAAATATTTTGTGGGGGGCGATTTTGGTGAGTGAAGAGGCGGGCGCGAAAATGAATTTGGGGAAGAAAGCTGACCTAGTTATAACCTCACTTGCAGTGCGGTTATTGGCCGCTTTCACTTGCAGTGCGGTTATTGACCGCTTTCACTTGCAGTGCGGTTATTGACCGCTTTCACTTGTAGTGCGGTCGATAACCGCTATCCATACGCTCTTGGTCGATTTTTTATATTTTTTTTTATTTCGTATATGAGATTAACCACATCTCTCTTATAGAGCGGTTAAAAACCGCTCTACAAGACTTTTTTTTTTTTTTATTATCTTGTCAAAACCGCTCTCCAAGTGCTCACTTGGAGAGCGGTTTTGACAAGAGCACTCCAAGTATAGCTCTGCAAGCCCCAATGTGTAGTAGTGATAGGTCTTGAGTCTTCAATTTCTCTTCACTTATGGAATTCTTCTTTTAACCGACTACTTGTAAAAGTAACATATATAACTTTAGAATACAATTATCTTCATAACATCAATTGCTCTTATTGACAAAGGAAAATAAGGGAGGATAAAGTGAAAATATTCCTTGTCCCACGTAGGAAAATGTGAAGAGTTTTGAGTTCTTTATATGTAGACGTACGAGTGTAAGAATTAATTGTTTTATGGTCTACATGGTGGTGCCTTAAAGTTAACGTTCGGGCTAACTCAAAGACCTTCATGCTACACGCGCACTGGCTCGAGCATGCACACGTCGCACATAGTTGCATTGGGTCAGATTCTAGGCCTCATCGAATGGAGTTTGAAACAGAGTCAGGAAGGCGAGAATCAAGATCAAGGTGCAACCAATAGGTACAATCAGAGTCCTTGAAGATTAAAAGAGGTTATCCAAAGGCTCAAATGATCTGTAAAAATACTGCCCTTCACCAAGACACCACATCTCTTCAACTATTATAAATAAGACCCCAGAATCTCAAAGCATTATAGTATCAGTAATCCTGCTGACGATCTTTATTGTGCTTGTGTACAGAACAATAACGTCTTACGGAGTTCGAGTCAAACTCGTGCCTCGACTTTTGTTTTAAGTTTGTGTCAACATTACTATCTTCGTATACACACACCTCCAAAAGTTATACACTTTTCCAACAATCAATACACTAATTTTTTTTGTTTACATCAAGGGTGTAGAAGTCGAAAATCGGTAATCGAACGTTCTACGATCGTCTAGCGCTTAGGTGGCCTCTAGTTTATTATTATTATTTTTTAAATATAAATAAAAAGTTTAATTTAATTAAAAAAACCGTCCAGCTGTCTAGCCCAATTATTATCTAGAGTGGTCAATTTAGCCAAAATCGAATTGGGAGAGGATTGCCTAGCACCTAAGCAAAACTTTTATGTATTAAGAACGAGTATCTTTAGTTGTATATTAGCTTATTGTCCCATTAATATGGGTCAAAACATAGATCAAATTGCAGATTTTTTTAATTAATGTATGTATATGAGTAAGTCTCTTGTGCATTGTGCAACTCAAATATATTTTTAAAAAGTTACACTATTTATTGCTGAAAAGTCACACATATATATTATTACTGAAAAATTACACAATTAAAAATAAAATTTTCAGTAATAATATGTGTGACTTCTCATTAGTATTTTGTGTAACTTTTAAAAAATACACTTGAATTGCACGGTAGATCTAGTGCATGCAAAATATCGTTAATGAAGGGATCATTTTTCCTTGTTGAAGGAAGCAATTTATCATTAGTGAAGGTATACTTCCTCTAATCCCAGAACCAAACATATCGTTAATGAAGGGATCATTTTTCCCTCAAAATTTATTATGAAATATTTTATACTTCAATAAAGGATTGAGCCACTACATAATGGCCCAGGCCCAAATCTACCCACTAATAATGGCTGGCCCAATAGGATCTGTTGAGAGAATTGGATAGTAAAAATGGAAAATAAATTCTGGTCCAGTTTGTTGACACTACCAAAATGGTAAGTACACTACCTTTGAAAATATTTGACAATTTTATTTGTAATTTTTACAAATTTTTGACAAATTTTTAAATATTTTTTTTCAATTTTCACTATGTTCAGAAAAAATTTCTCAAAAACTTATAAAATTTCAAAATAAAAATAAAAAATTAGAACTGAGTGTAGTGTATTCATCCGAATATTGTATTGTCTAAAAATTGGGTGACTTACATATAGGTTCAAAAAAGTCACTATATTTACAAATAGGTGCAGTGCAGAAAAAAAAAGTGCTTCTGTGCAAATATTTTGAACCTATTTGTAAATATAGTGACTTTCTTGAACCTATATATAAATTATCCCTAAAAATTTTGGACCATAAATTCTAGGGGTGTGTGTTTGGTGTCGGATAATGAAATACATAGTCCTGTTTGATTCCCTGTTCTATTTTACAGGAATTCTCAATTCTATATTTTTAAAACATTATGACAATTATTCCTCACATCTATATAAATAATTTTCATTATAATTCCTTTCAACAAGCATTCTATGAGACTATTTGAACACCACATATTAAAGGTGTGCCAAAGTCTAGAATGATGAAAGGTCAACCACCCCTGTCGTGTAACAATGGTGTACATTAGAGATGTTAAACGGGCTGGTCCTAATCCTACAGGGCTCCGGGCCTAAACGGTCCCGGGCCTTAGCGGTTCATCCTTAACGGACCGCTATATGCTCGGACTTAACCCTAACTCTAACGGTTCGCGGGCTAAACGGGCCATTAACGGGCTCGGGGTAAATTTTTTTTACAAATTTAAAATTTAATATAAAATAGAACTAATGATTTAATAATTAAAGTTCACACGTCCCTAACAGAAGTTTTGAATTAATTGAGATCTAACTTATTTACTTATTTTCTATTTTAATCTGTAGTTAAGTTATTAGTTAATAATGAATTAGTAATTAATAATTAATAAGAATTTAATTTATAAAGTTTACAATTACGTAACACAAGGGAGGAGAAATTAGGCTAGCTCACAGCCACAGTACACAGGCCCACGGCCCACACCTCCACAGCCCACAATCACTTTCCAATTTAATTAACTTATATTATATATTAATTATTTAATTTAATTAAAAAAACTGGGCTACCGGGCCAGCCCGGTTAACTGGCGGGCTAGCTCGTTTAGCCCGCGGGATAACCGGTCCGGGCCAAAAAGGTCCGATTTTATACGGGCCGTCATATGCTCGAACCTAACCCTGTAAAAAAACATGGTTAAACGGGCCGGCCCGCCAGCCCGCGGCCCGTTTAACATCCATAGTGTACATAATATCTACTTTATAACAATAAATAAAAATTATTACTCCCTCCGTCCCAGAGGAACTTGCAGGTTTTCTTTTTCGGGACGTCCTAGAGAAACTTGCAAGGCCAAAAATGGAAATCCTTTTATAAACTTCACCCTCACAATATCTACATATTTACACAAAATACCACTACTTTTTCACTTTTTGGGCCCACATTACACTCAATCCAACTAACTTCTTTACTTTTTACATAAAATTTTACCAAATTAACCCTCAAAACACTACTTTTTTTACTTTATTCCTTTTTTTCCTTAATTTGTGTGCCCTCCACCCCTTGCAAGTTGCTCCGGGACGGAGGGAGTATAATTTACAGGTGGGGTGTTAATTAAAAAGCTACCACATCAATGTTGTAATTAATTATTAAGGAGTAAGTCTATTGCGCATCGACTGCACCGTGCAACTCAAGTATATATTTAAAAACTTACATAAAATATTATTGAAAAATCACACATATTAATACTGAAAGTGTATTTTTAAAAGTACATTTTTCAGTAATAGTACGTGTGTCTTTTCAATAATAATTGATACTCCTTCCGTCCCAGAGCAATTTGCAAGGGAGGAGGGGCACACAAATTAAGAAAAAGTAGAATAAAGTAAAAAAGAAATAGTGTTTTGAGGGTTAATTTGGTAAAATTTTATGTAAAAAGTGAAAAAGTTAGTTGGATTGAGTGTAATGTGGGCCCAAAAAGTGAAAAGTAATGACATTTTGTGTAAATATGTAGATATTGTGAGGGTGAAGTTTATAAAAGAGTTTCCTTTTTTGGGTCTGCAAGGTCCTTTGGGACGTCCCGAAAAGAAAATCTTGCAAGTTCCTCTGGGACGGAGGGAGTATAATTTTTAAAAATATACTTGAGTTGCACGGTGCACCTGATGCATACAAAACTAATACATTATTAAGGAATAGTTTTCAGTAGCTTTTCTTTCTCATTTTTCTTTTTAAATAACTCATGTATTAAAATTTCATTCAGATGATGTTTGTTCCATATTTTTCAATGATAATGAAATTAAATTATATTTTTATACCTCCAAGTATATTGAAAAAAAAAATATTTTCATAGTGATTATATATTTAGATATGCTTTAATGACACAAAATAGTGGTTTTACTGGTAGAGGAAAATGATGGAATAGAAACAAAGGAAGGAAAGTGATTAATCAAATGAATATTAATTACTTATTTAGGAGTAGAAATAATGTTATTAATTTTTTTTTCACTAATCATTATAATTGCTTTATAATTATTTTTATTTTCATTATCATTAAAAAAAATTCAACCAAATATCTCCTCGTAAAGCAAAGGTCCCCCTCTTGGTTCTTCTAGGTATAACCGGACATGATCGAAAAGTATCACTTGATGTGAAGACTGGTACTGTTATGCTTCAAACATCAATCCTTTCATTAACATGGGAAAGATGGTGAGGAATCTGCTTTCGGTGTATCATTTTGTAGTTGACACATTTTGGCAACATAACAAAAGGGGTTGTGAGACGAATTTAAATAATGTCTTTTCTTACCACTTAGCTATTAATTTACTCATTATTCTTTTGACAAAATATTTAAATGGAGCATCATTATACATAATGTATCACATCTAAAAGTTCGAATTTATAATAAAACGTAATTTTAAAGAAAAGTGAGACTTAAATATTAAAACAAAATCCCGTGTCTCTTTCTCTTTCATTAGTTAATTATGTATATTGATCGTCTGTCGCGAGATGGCCCCACGATTAACGGTCTAAATCGGTCCTACGGTGCAGGGCATTTAAACATGAAAGCGTTGGCCGTAGAGAAGAGAAGAGAAAAGATGAACTTTATCACATTATTTGCGGGGTTAGGACTTTGCTTGCAGTCTCCATCATCTTTCTTCTTTTGATAGCTTTTTGCTGTGCCTCTCTTATTGTCTCGAATTCATAAAGAAAAAAAGTCTAGTAACTAGGAATTCATTGACTTAGCATTTTTGAGAAGAAAAAGAGGGGGGTGCTCTAAATCACTAGACTATCGTGTTCATCTTTTCTTCAATACAAATTATACATGTTAGGATATAAACCTGCATCATCCATCAATTCATACCTACCTTATATCTTATAATTGAAAATGAAATATTAACTATATATATATATATATATATATATATATATATCACGTTATGCAACTAAGTACTTCCTCCTTCTCATAGGAATTTGCACATTTTCCTTATTCGGATGTCCCACACAAATTTGCACGTTACTAAAAAAAGAAACATTGATTTACGTGTCACTCACAAACTTATATACATATTTACCCATATCCCATTACTTTATATATAAAACACATTTTCCTTAAGAAATGTATCGTCTCGTAGGGTGTAAATTCCTACGGGACGGAGGGAGTATTAATTATTTTCACTGAACAATTGCAAATGTTTGCACTGAGGTAAAATTTTGTACAAAAATAGTTCATGATAGACTAATTATGAACCAATTTTGAATCATCAAGCATTTAATTAGGAGTATCAAAGATCTAAGCAGATGTATCAAAACCTGAATCAATGATATTATATCAATAATTATTATGAATTTTATTGATCCCAATTTTTTATACTCCTGATGAATATTTTGATATGTTTGACCAAATATTTGATACCTCAAAACAGTTTCATGATAAATTATCACGAACTATTTTCATATAAAGCCTACTCATCACGGACAGTTCAGTTAAAATAGCTGATAATTTTTAAAAGCACATTTAAATTGCCTCTACATATGATTTAGAATGTGATATCACTCATTATTTATCTCAAAAAAAAATAAAAAAAATCTAGCAACAAATTCAAGATCTTGAAACAAATTCACTCATAAAAGGAAATTCCAAAACAATTAATTGGAGATCACCCAGAATTCAAACACAACAAAGGGGCTAGTGGAATGCTCCCACATCAAAAGAGCTAGTGGAATTGAACAGTAGCAATGTTGCCCATGATGGAGATGCACAACAAGTGTTTGATGATTTGCCTTTAGGCATCTTAATAAAAAGGTAGAATAACATGGGCCATGCAACTATGATCAGAATGCACACTCATTCCCCTTATCCCTTGGAACAGAGATAAAACGTCAATTTCAGAACCCATTTTCTTGTCATATAAATCGGTTAGTTAATGTACACCACTCATAGACTCCAGTCACTTTCACATCAAATTCAGTATCTACAGCACATTACATGTAACTCTAAAGAAAAATCACATACCCAACTGTTCTTGAAGAGGCTGATCCACGATCGCAATCTAGAAATCAGTAGCGTCGACGGGGAGGGAAGTTGCCCGATGAAGTGAATGCGGGAGCAATGCGCCGGCGTAGAAGCTTTTGGCTGTCATTAGATGCAGCGGGCTACACGAAGCGTACGATGAGGACTCGTAGTACGACTTGAGATCCGTCCCTTTTCTTTCAGGATTCGTCGTGGGGACGACTTCGCATTTTGTAATGCTCGTGGTTTCGGGCGCAACCCCGTGCTGTTTATCAGTGAGCTCCCTCAGCTGTATTTTGTACTTGGCTTTGAGCCACCTCAGCTCTTGTCTTATCTCATTCTCATAATCATCGGTTAAAGCTGAAGGAATCATCGTTGGTGAAATGTGAGCATTAAATGTGTTCTCCTCGTCCTCGTCGTATTTTGAATCCCGAGCACTTGTTTCTTGGTCCGCCTGGTGGGCCCCGTTTGTTTCTCCGGGGCCCACGAGCTCGGACTCTTCGACTTGGTAAGTGATCTCCTCGAAACGGCCGTGTACGGACCCACACGCTTGTTTAGAACATTCTAGAATGTGGAGGCTCGTACCCGGGTGGTACGATAAGTAGCCAGATATAGAACCGTCGGAAGCGCAATTCTCGCAGCAAATGCCATTATTGACGTTAGGACTATCGTCTATGCTGAAACCCCGTTTCCAACCGGGCACTAAGGAAGCGATTTCACCGTCTATCATTTCCGCAATTTTCGTCACATCTTGATCAGTTATGTCCAATTCGGCCACCATTTCTGTCGCGACACTGAGAGCTGTATCGGTTTCAATGTCGAACGGGAAGTAAATATTCCGAAAGCGACCTGAAATTTTTTGACATAGAAGCATTTTTCAACATCAGCAACATGGGAAAAAGGTCTGAAGTTTGAGAGTATAAACAAAACAAATATTTAACTAAACCTCATAATGAAATACTTACCATCAAGTGGTCTACATTATCATCACTAGTAATACATAAGAGTATTAATATCCTAAGTAATTGAAAATTTATTGTGTGAACATAAAATCTAACATAATTAGAAACAGAGGAGATAAAATTACCTTCTTTGTCTGCAATTCTAAGCCTCAGAAAGATATTGCCGTCTTCGCTCTTCCTTCCTTTGATAGTAATGTCAACATTTTCCAAATGATCGTCCTCCTCTTGACTTGTGAACAAATTAATTTCAGTCGCTTCATAGTCGACTGAGTGGGAATCGAAGTCCTGCTCATGTTCATAACCAATATAATTCGAGTAACCATTAACCAAAGAACTTGTAGTGCTGTGATGAGCACTCAAAAGAGGTTGTTTCAAAAGAGGGCCTAAATCACTATAATCCCCTTGATAATTCAAGGGCTTTAAATCGTAACCATAATCATCAATTTGAAGAAAAGGGTCGTTCAGCAGCTCCCAAGCAGATAGCCTGTCGGAGACTGTTGCTAAACATTTCTCTACAAATCTACGAACCTCGGGATCCTGAACTTTGAACAGAGCATCTGGTTTCTTTCCCTATAAATAAACATGCAAGACCTATATCAAATCATGTTCGATTTCAGTATGCTAACATCCAATTGTACAATAATTTGGTCCGATAATCGGCTGTAGGATGTTTCAGTAAAAAATATATTCCTACACAACTAACTTTTGAGAAAGTTAAGGCTGAGTTCTTACAGAGATCACTTTCTTATAAATTTGAGCAGGATGATTGCATTCACTGTACGGATAGTCAAACGTCACCATTTCCAAAATGCACATTCCAAATGAATAAATATCGACTAATTCATTGTATTCCTCTTCGTAAACCTCTGGAGCCATGAACTCCGGCGTCCCTGATGAATTCGACGATTATATAAAGCAAGAAAACACAAGTTCCTTCCAACACATATTCAAATTTATCATTCATAAAGCTTACCCACACAACGAGCAGCATGGGATTTCCGGAGAATTGCAGCAAGTCCAAGATCGCCAATTTTGACCTCGCCTTGATTGCCATTGATAAAAATGTTGTCACATTTGAGGTCCCTATGAATAACAGGAGGATCATGGCTATGGAGATAAAGAAGGCCCTGCAGAATCTGTCTACACCAATGTTTGATGGCTCTAATGTTGGTCCTCTTATGTTTTAGCCTATACCTTTTGTCCAAATCAAGAAACATGAATTAATGAGCTGCAAATTAAGATCTAGAGAGAGAAACAGAGAGTGAGAGAGAGAGGGGGAGACTTACTGTCTGAGAGTACCAGAAGTGAACATTTCTGTGACAAAATTGATGTTCCTATTAGCAGTATCAACCCAAGAAGTGTAGAACTTCATAATATTGTCGTGTTTTAATGTCTTGAGGAGATGAATTTCACAATACAGCCTCTCAAGATCTTCAGGACTTTGCAAAAAATCATAAAGCTTCACCTGATTCCAAGCTACTTCTATCCCTTCATACTCATCAAATGCTCTGTAACTGCAACAAATTAAAATTTAAAAAAAATAAAAAATCAAGAAAACGCAAAACTGAAATGGGGGTGCCTCTGTAGAATGATGATATGTGTGTGTATATATATATATGTTATACATACACTGTTTTTGAAGACCCTTTTCCTAGAATCTCATTGTACTGCAATCAGAAAAAAGGAGGAATGCCCAAAATCAAACAAAACTGAAATCCCAAATCCCATGAAATTAAATGACCTAAAACTGAAATTGAGCACTGAAAGATCCAATGAGAATGAAATTACCCTTCCGTATCTTCCAGTGGGATCAACCTCTACAAACTCAGAATCCTCTGAATCGTGAGCGATAACGCCATTCATTTCCTGTGTTCACAACTTGATTCTCTCACTCTAGGAATGAGGAGAGAGAGAGAGGGAATGATGAGCCCACTAATTAAGAATAAATACCAGAAACCCACAAAATCTGCTAGTGTCTTCTCTCTCCTAATCTTCAACCTCGGCGAAGAGAGAGATAATTGATGAGCCCACAAATTCAGAATAAATAAGAAATGTGCAAACTCCTCTCAATTAAATGAAACTTTCAAGAAAATAAAAATGGAAAAAAAAGGGAGAAGAGGCCGTCGGGGATTCCTTCACTCAAAAAGACTAAGTCTTTTTTATTATTATTTAAATTGGGCAAAACCAGACAAAGCACCTTTCCTTTTCCCTTTGCACACTTTCTATCTCATCACGAGCTGTAAAACAAAATACACACATATATAAATAAAACACAGAGAAAGGGCTTCGATCCTCTGTCATTAATAATTTAGGCCAATTTTTCTTGATATTACGAAAAAATACACGCAATGGTTGACTTATAGTTCACCCCTCATTTTGCTAGCGACTATGTGCAAATGTGTGTATAAATGTTAAGACAGAGATGAAACAGCTAGCAGGAAAGAGGGACAGGACAAGAAATAATGCTCCGACTTATCTATTTTTATGCTTGTGTCATTTGTCAAAGATTAGTCCCAGTACTGAAATGAGTTTCGAAGGTGGGTGGAAGATCAATTTTGATAAAAATACTGTGAATCAATTTATAAATATAGTGATTTTTCTTAATTAATATATAAATCATCCTGGGAAAATTATAAAATGGTTCACAAAATTGACATTAATTACAAATTGATTCTGTGCAGAAAAAAATATGTTTCCATGCAGATATTGTGAACCAATTTGTAAATATAGTGACTTTTTTGAACTAATATGTAAATCACCCTGTTAATATCATTACAAATTTTTTTTAAAAAAAATGTAATGAGTATAATGTGTAGGATGGAGATTGTGAAGTAAAAATTTTGAGGGTGAAAATTTAAAAAAAAAATATTTTGGGAATATGCAAATTTTGAAGAGATAAATTAAAAAGGAAAGTATGAAAAATTTTAGAGAATGAATGTAGTAAAATATTTATATTATAAGATACTAGTATTTTCACCCGTGCGATGCACTATCAATAATATTTATTAAATAAAATTAAAATTCTATTAATATCATTACTTATCTTATAATATGAATGAATTTAAATTATAATGTCGAGTATTAATTCTCCTATATGTTACTCTCTATATTTCAAAAAATATTGCACAATTCATTATTCACAAAATTTTATTTGGGTTGGATTTCGGGTCAAAATACGATAAAATTGATCTGAATTCAGGTTGATTTTTTTTCTCAATTTACAAACTTTTAAAAGTTATTATCCTTAAATTGACAGTTCAAAAAAGTTGTAGTCTTTATTTTGCCAGCTCAATAAGTTATTTTCCTCATTTTTTCTGTCTGTAAAGTTACAATCCTCATTTTGATACCCCTTTAACTTACAGTTTTGAAAAAAATATTATTCTCATCTCGTGCGGTGCACGATTTAATATTCATAATATTTTAATATGAGATAAAATATATTACAAATCTAAACTAAGTTTATTCTGTCCTCCAACTAATTGTTATTTATTAATTTTTCAACTTTTTTGTTAATAAATTATTTATGTGAGGTAATATATGTATAAGTATCTCATAATTATTTAATTAATTATATATATTTATATTATCTTTTAAACTAACAAAATAGTAAAATTTTAAATATAATATTTAATATTGAAAATACTAATAATTTTTTCTTAAATTTAATTAAGTAGTCAACTATATATCAAAATCAATAAATAAAAAATATTAAGATAATAGATTAATAATTTAGATTTGAATTTTATTTTATATAGAATATGAATGTGAATTAAAAAATTTAAAAAAGATAATTAATTTGAATAATAGAAGAGATGCACCGATTAAAATTGATAAATAGTTTACACCTTTAATATGTACTCTATTGCATAAGTACACATGTATAGTATGATGCGGAATATACCTAGTATATATATGTGTAAATTGAATATGAAAAAAACAGTTTAGAGTAACATGCATGAAATTTTATTTTTAAAATAAGTCAAAACATTGAAATATAATTTATTGAAAATACATTGATGTTATTATGAGTTGAATCAGAACTTGTTTATATTTTGCAAAAGAATTGAAACGCTATTTGAATAAGGTTAGTCTTTTGAAATAAAATTTACTGAAAATGCATTGATATCATTAATAGTTGAATTATAACTTATTTATATTTTGCATAAAAATTGAAAAGCCATTTAATTAAATAAGATTAGTCTTTTCAATTTTTTCATTAACTAACTTTAATTATGTCATTAAGTTAAATAATAATGTTAATGATTTTAGAATGTAGGTTATAAATTTAAAAAAGTTTCCAAAAAAGGAATAAGATTTTATTATTATATAGTTATAGATATTTATGGTCTATTTTCAATCACTGCTAAATAGTGAGAATCACTTTTTAAAAAAAATGAATCTTACCAATTTAAAAAATAAGTGCTTCTACACTTTTTTTTTAGAAGTTGAAAACTGGTACTTATTGACACTGTAAAATATCATAATACTAGAGTTTTGGTCCACTAAAATAATAATAAGTAAGTATACTTTATCCATAAATATACAAAAGAGTTTCATAGGAATACTATTCTATCTTGTACTCTTTTTGTTTGTATTTAATCTTCTCATTTTATACAAAATGTTTATGCTTCTTTATATTTGTCACGGTATGAATGAAATTGTCTTCTTTTTTCCAATAAATTATCTATAATAAATACTTTCTTCACCCGGACTATTTTCATAATTGTTCTAACACGCAAATAAAAAAAAAATGAATATGTGAGTGTAAAATTAAATACTGATAAAATAAGAAAAAATATTTTATTAACTTTTGTAAATATGAAAAGTTTCCTTTTAAAGTGTGTGAAAGTAGAATTGAGACGTCCAAATAAAATAAGTGCGAAAATAGTTTAGAGACAGAGGGGTATCATTTATTGTGATCCACATCTATATAAATTTAATATGGGTATAAGAGTTAGTTTGATGACCTAGTTAATGAGAAATTAATTTATGTAAATGGATAAAATGAAACATAGAAATAAAGAACACAGGGTGTATCATAAGCGATATGAACCTCGTGTTAAATAATAGTATAACATCTTCTATTATAATATTTAGAATTGTGGCACATACGTTTATCAAATGTTATAAATATATGAATAACTCCCTAATGTAACCATCTACACTATTTAGAAAATTGGTATTAATTTTAAGGAAGACAAGTTAATTCATTTCAATAAAATTGAATCCAAATCCAAGCTTAAAATTTGAAAGGTAATCACAATAACTCCTTCTACCATCGTGTATATATCATATTATTTCTTCTGACTATAGATCGAAATCGTAACCACCGTAATAGGCACCACTTGGAACTATAATTCAAGACTGCAATCTCCTGTGGAGATTGCAATGAGAAATACGTGTACAAAAATTAAAAAAAATATATATTTAAAAGTTCGTTCAGAATGAATGTGCAAATATTATAAAAACTATACATTTATCTCTTTTCATAATAAACTAAAAAGTTGTCCCGCCCCTTTAATTAATTCATAATGTGTTTTATGTGTACCCCTATACCTAACTCTAAGGAGGTGTTTGGTTTCTTAGATATGATAGATTGAGTAAGATAGAATTTCAATTGATTGTATTGATTGCAATCCTAATTTTAAAATAGTATATATTTTTTTTTCTTAAAATTAATCCAATATAATAGTTGGGATCAAGTTATCCCTTTATTATAGGATTAAGTTGAATTCAAATATCGGGCTAGGATTTAATCTTGGGCTCAAATCCTAAAAACCAAACATAATTTTATCTAGGATTAGAAACTTAATCCACCCTAAATTATGAAACAAAACACCCTAAGTCTCTAACTATAATGGATAATGTAAATAATCAGTTTATTCAATAAAAATACATTTTAACGATTTAATAATACACTTAAGTTATATTATGAGCTTGATGGACACAGTGATTACTCAGATACAAAACGCAACATCAATGAAAATAAAATTGTGTTTGTTTAGTAAATCAAAATTTTAAAATTTAAAATTTTTAAGTAAAATATAAATAATAAATAATAATATATGTGTTTGTTTTACAATTTTAATAGGATGAAATTTATAAATATTTATAGGATAAATTTTATAAATATTTATATGTGCAAATTGAATAAATAATTTAGATATTCCCCCGGTCCCACTATAAGTTGTTCATTTTGTCATTTTCGTCCGTCCCACTATATGTTTCTCATTTACTTTTTCACCTTTTCTGGAAACTACTATTCACTACTTTATTATTATTTTCAATATTTTTTACATTATTTCCATTACGCTTTCACTTTTCTCCATCACATCACTTAGGGTGTGTTTGTTTACGGATGGGCCCATCCGGATGGGGGATGGATTTTCCCCCATCCCACCCAATTTTCGGACTTGCACATCCCATCTCATCCAAAATACACATCCACTCCCTATACATCTACAAACCTATTTCACATAATTCAATACCAATCACATCAATTTTATCTTATATATCAAATACATTTTATTTATCATTTTTTCACATATATCATATATATTTTTATTTAATTTATATCAATTAACATAAAATAAGAATTAATTTTAATTATATATTTTTTACATATTATAATACCCTATTATATATATTAATTATTAATATATATAAACTATATATATATATATGTGTAATTAATTAATATTATAAATATATTTAAATTTCATTTAAAATTATTATCTTAGAGTATAACAAAACCTCTACTATTAGTAATTATTTGTGATTTAAAATTAAAAATATTTATTTATTATATATACACTGTTTTTATATTATTTATTATTAATTTAATTTATCTTAACAAATTATTAATTATCAAGGTTATTTTAAAAAAAAAATTATGTATTGCAACAAAATATAATTAATATACAATCATTCAATCATTACTCCACTAACTAACAATAATAAAATAATACATCATCATCTCCAAAAAGTATTGATTTGACATAAAGTTCCATCCACCCCTACCACATCCAATTCAAACCAAACACAAATTTACTATTCACATGATTTGCCCCATCCACATTTTTTCTCCATCCGGATGTGCTCCATCCACCTCAAGACATAAACAAACACTACCTTATACTTTTCACTTTTTCAATCACAATACTTTTTCAACAACTATTTTAAGTGCTTATTATTACTTTTGGTCAAGCAACAATTTTTAGCTTTTAACTTCTAATTAAGCACTTCTTCAATAAAATAATACTCAATATTCTTTTTAGAAGCACTTCTTTCGCAAATACCTTTTTCTTAATCATTTTTCAAAACCACTTAAATTTAAAACATTCTTTATTTTTCATTTTGTTACTTTTTCAATACTACTAAAGATTGTAAATATGCACTTATAATTTTTTATTTTATCTTAATTTGTGTGTCCAAAAGTAACCAGCAATTTATATCGGGACGGAGGGAGTATTAAATTTTAAATTCAAACACGCATAAAATGAGATTAGCAAAACACAAGGATGACATCTGGTCAATTATTTATGAATCACGCCATCATAAATTATTAAATAAATGGGCTCACCAAGAAACCAAATAAAGTCCCCATTTTACTATTTTGTACTTTACCGTACACTATTTCATCATCTTCTCTTTCATTACTAAATTAATTCTATCGCTATCTTACCTTTAAATTTCATATTCTTCATTTTGACTAGCTAGGTTTTATTTAATCCCAACTTCACGTGAATTTTTTTTAATTTGTGTGTATACATTAGTATTATTATTTGTTTTTACTATTTTAAAAAAAATATTGATTGTTGACTAATGGTTGTGGAATCATAACAACAATTGCGTTTGGTTATTTGGATTTAAGTGAATTAGGGTTTTAGTTTTCAAATTTGGATTCAGGGGATTAAATCCCATTGGACTATAAATTCATTCAATTCTCCATCTATGGACAAATCAATTAATGAGGTGGAGGTGAGTTTGTTTAGTCTTTAAAGGTAAATTGATCATTTTGTCTTTATTTGATGATATATTTTATAAACTAATGTAATAAATAAAGAATCAGGCGGATTAGCTCACCTGGCCATCGGGCTCCTCACTTGAGTGAATGACCCGAGTTCGATTCCCTCTGGGAACGAATTAGGAGGTAGATATAAGGTTGACTTGGAAATATTCTTGAAGTGTTTGGAGGCTTGGTGAACTAACTACTAACAACTAACATTTACCGATAAAAAAATGTAATAAATAAGGATTAAGGATAAATTTGTCATTTACCATATATATATATATATAATAAATTTAAAGGGCATTTACATATTGGTCAAAAAAAGTGATTATGTTTATAAATTGGTTCAAAAGTGATTATGTTTATAAATTGGTTCACAATATTTGTACAGAAGTGTAATTTATTCCTGCACATAACCAATTTGTAATTATTGTCACTTTTGTGAACCATTTTGTATTTTTTCCTAAATTTAATCCTTCAAATCAAATATTAAAATTCTTCTTTTTTAGTCTCAAGTACATCCTACAATCCAAACACAATCAAAATATATTATTCAATCTAATTCAATTCTATTCGGTCTAATCGAGTCTCAATTAATCTATTCCGTCCAAATAACCCAAATGGGCCATAAAAGAGTATCCACACAAGTTGGAGTAGACATAGCTAATTATTTGTGGCACATGTGAGTGTAACATGGTAGGGATGGTACAAGACATAAATATTTTCTTGGCCTCCGATATTACATTGATTCCCTCTTAGGAAGGGCTAATTTTAGGTGTACCAAACTGCTTTTAATATTATTGTCTTAAAACTTGTACATGACAAGAAATAAAAACCCATACGATTTATTTTCATTTACGTATGTGTGTATGTGTAATTTATTAAATATGGTCTATGGGTATATGTTGTCGAGTATCTTTCATGGAAGGAGCCTAGGAATTTTAAAATGCAAATTAATAATTAGGGATCGATTGAGAAAATTATGTACAAGTCGTGGACAATTCACATAATTTAGAGATGTTATTATTTTTGTTAAAAAATTTATAATTGTTTAGGGTCAGATATTTTAAGATCGATCCACCAATATTATATGATCCAAGAAGGCCCCCAGTACAACATCGGGCCTAAGTCTCCACACCCGCGATAATATTGAGACCACATCGACGACCGGCAGATAACAAAAGGCGATCGGAAACATCATCTCAGTAATGAAGTTAATCGACGACAAGGTACAAGGACGACAACAACAACGATATAAGCAGCCTAGCGACCTCTTCTAACAAAAATGGATGGCCACTGGAGAAAGACATTGGCACGCGTTTATCTTGCTCCTGTCTGACACAGGTGCGCCTCTGGGACACTACCTTTCCTCGTCCAACGTGCATCATTGTACTAGGTCTATCATTACCTACACCCTTAGATCAAACCTTAGCGTGCAATAATGAGGGATTATCGTAAGACATTGTCTCTTAAATCTATATAAACCTACGAATAGGACCTCAAAGACCCCAAATAAAGGTGACACAACCTTCAAGTTCAAGTCTAGACATAATTTTGGTAAATCTCTTGTAATATTCAATTTTATACGTATTCATCTAAAAACTTTTCTAATTCTCAGATAAATAATTAATCTGATTTTAGCTCTAAAACCATCACTTCTTTAAACCACTATTAATAATAACAATAATGAATTATTTTTTAAAACCATTCTTTTGTTTTTATAGTGTCTTGAGCTAAAAATTTTGGTCTCTTCCTTGGCGAATTCCGTACATAAAACTTCACAAATTTATAGGTGATCATATAATATTTTATAATAACTACATATATTAAATCATCATCAGTCTCTTTGCCATTCATAGATGGATTCTAAAAATATGCCTAAGCATGTCGTATTGATAAAATAGAAGTCATGATTGAAACAACGTAGACACATTTAGAGCCATAAGTGAAGTTGCTACTTGCAACTAGGGGCTACAAACGTTACTAGCACAATTTATGATCCCCAAATTTTAAAAAAATAATTATATCAAATTTAGTACTCATCCAGTCCCAAAATGTATTTTATAGGTAAGAGGACATATTTTTCCATTAATAAATTTATCTTATGATTTTGATATTAAATCAGATGACGATGAATATTTTGTTGAATTTTTGTTAAAGGTAATCAATTATAATACTTTTCTAAGCATAATAATATATGACTTATCATTTTGTCGAATCGCAACAATCGCATGAGGGGACCACCTAAAATTGCATTTCAAAACCACAGAACAGCTGAAATCGCAATTTTCATTAAAAAAAAAATCCACCATAAAAGGACCACCACCACAAAAAGAAATAGATTTTTTCTCTCCGGACCCAAAATTTCAAAACCTAAAATAGTTAAACTCTAATAAATTCAATTTCAACCTTCCTTTTATTGAGCTCAATGCTATAGTAGAATAGTCCGTATATCTTGTTCACACGCAATTAATATATAATAGTATTGAATTGTGAGTGGCTGTATTTATATATAAGCGGTTGCGTGCCTATATAGCAGACGCATGAGTCTTATATGCATTAACGCATGGTGTATGATGCAGGTATTATTTTTTTCTTTTTTTATCGGTAGATGTTAGTTAATATTTAATGCAGTTAAAAAATATAAATTGATTACATTAAAGGTACTACGTCCGTTCATGGATTTTTTTCCCATTTTTTTGTGGACACGAGATTTAATGAAAAGTAGTATTATATTGAAATGATAGATAAAGTAAGGAAAAAGTAAGAGTATTGTGAGGCCCAAAATGTAATTGTGAGTGTATGTTGTTTCCAAATAAGGAAATAAGAAAAAGTTTTGTGGACAAACAAAAAGGAAAGTGAGAAATAATTTGGTGGACAGAGGGAGTATAATTTAGTTACACTGAAAAATTTATATTGTTAATGATTTTCAGTGTAATTAATCTAAATTTTTTAATATAATGAACTCATACTTTTCAATATAAACAAGCTCAATTGTTGAGTGAGTTCATCGTGCACCAGGTGAATATGAGACTTGCTTTATAACGAGTAAGTCTCATGTGCACAGTTCACTCATTCAACAGTTGAAACTGTTTACTCTAAAAAGTTTGGGTTGAATATACTAAAAAATTCACACTGATGATTGATATTAGTGAAAACTTTTCAGTGCAATCAATCAAACATTTTTTATTGTAAATAATCTCAACCATTGAGTTTGCGTACATCTGTTGGGACATTCGCTTCTTTTAAATTTTAAGGCCTTCAATCCTACTAATGTTATGTCCATGTATGTTTATTTTTATGCTTTATACCACATGGTTTTCTCCAAATAATATGAACATTTAACTTATAATCTTCCTTCCAATCATAAACTTTCTGCTTTAATCCCAGCATTCCCATATGGTCAGCTTCAAGAGTGGAGAGCCTCACAAAAGATTTAAAGGGGAGAGAGTACACATGTCATCAAATTAATGATGCCATCAACACAATTTTTGATATGAGAATGAGATGTGTAATATCCGACAAATTATTAAATATACTTAAATTGTACTTTCTAATTCTCTCATCCACTAAAAATTTTCATACTTTATTTTTTAATTTGTATTATAAAATTATTATACTCACAAAATAAAAATATTATTTTAAATTTCAACTCCACAATCCTGTATTGATAGAAATTTTTATGAACCTGGATTCACGGTAAACTCAATTTTATCAATTATCACTGTTATGTGTATATATTATCATTGTTATACATATACAACTACAATGCATATAAATAGAAATAATCACAGATTGATATAAAAGTAATACACTATTTTCAAATAGGTATATTTTTGCATAATAGTGTAAACATAAGCTGAATAATAGAGTTATATTTTTTTATATTTTACCTATTTGAAAATAGTGCATTATTTTTGTATCAATCTATGACTGACCCATAATAGTAATATTGATTATACTTAATAGATATGTGTTTATATAAACTCGAATTTACAAGAGATATATTCCTCTATTTCACAATCTCAATTCTACACAATCTTCTCATTTTTTTTAAATTGTACCCTAAAAAATATTATAAATTTTTATAGAACGAAAGTAGTATGCATATACGTAGTCTATTTATTTATTTATCCACCAACAGGATATGTGTCATTCCTTTTAACTAAGCTATTTAGATGAATTTTGATTAATCACGTATAAAACGATATCACGCAAGAGTGCTTCATGAATCAATCAATGTTGAAGTTAACTATTCGAGGCATGCTAAAAGTTGGGTCCTTGGATTCATTGCTCTCACAAATTCGGCAGAGTATTTAGGTATAACTTTCGTGCTACCTCCCTCCACGAAAAATACGCTCAAATATTTGCACGTGGTTTAATGTAATATGTTGGAAGGTATTACGGAATATTGTAAAGTCCGATATGAATAAAGAGAATATCTTTAGAAAGTACATATGATGAACTTTCCAAAGATATACTATTTATTCATATAGGACATCGCAATATCTCGTAATATCTTTCGACATATTGCATTAAATCACGTACAAATATTTGAGCGTATTTTTCGTGGACGGAGATATGACAAAGAAATTGTGAATATGTCATGTTTATATGCTATCACCATCTCTCTTTAAATATATATGATACTTGAAAAAAGAAAACTATTCACTCAAATATATCGAATTCACATGAGAACTATTCATCCGAATATCCCATTTGTTAATGAGGTTGAGGTAAGACGAATATATATATATATATATATATATATATATGAGTCTTTCACAAAAATTGTATTGTCTCTTATAAGCCACTTCTTTTGACATTTATAATCCAGAATTGGAATTTTGTTCATACGGAATTCAAATTTGTAGAAATATTCATGGCATATTCCAGCTTGGACTTTAATAGAGATAAAGTTATATATGCAAAAAAAAAAAAAATCGGTATGAAAAAGTTAGTGCATTATTGATATGGAAACAAGTATCAAAGATATGATGCATGCTTGCTAATGATTGACATACACATATGATATATATATACTCCCTCCCGTTTCACTTTAAATTTCCCACTTTCCTTTTTAGATGTCCCACAATAAGTTTCTCATTCCATAAAAAATAACAATACTATTTCATATATTAATAAATAAATATTCATTTTCATAACTTTCCATTACTTTTTCACATCTTTTCATTATTTTATACAAAAATCAACATGTAATGACCCACCATATAATAATAAATAAATACATTTTTTTAAACAAAACAACAAAAAAAAAATAGAAAATTTAAAGAGGGACGGAGGGAGCATATTATATTTTAATATATATTTTGAAATTAAGGATGTATACAGATATATAATAATATAAATATTAATAGTGCTCAGATTTTAATTTTATTGTTTGGGTCCACAAATATGCATGGCTAGCACATTTGTTACTTTTAGGGAAAATTAATAAATTAATTTATTTACGTGCACTTTTTTTTTTGGCTCCGAACTCTTGAAGCTTTACTTTTGGGATAATTGTCAAGGAGTACATAATTAATATGTAGTACAATTGATTTGTATTTTATGTATTTTTAAAAATATATTAGAATAAATATTATTTCAACAAAGTATATTAATTTATGAGTATTATTTGTATTTTAAAATATTAATTAATTTAGTATAAAGTGATGAAAGCGAACTAATTATAATTAAGATAAAATAATGCTTCTTATAATCAATAATTTTGTTTTAAATCCACTTGAGTTCTTTAAGAATGGGGATAAGATGTGAGGTAGGTCTATTGTAAATTGGATTTTCAAAATAGTATTAGTTGTTTATATTGTATTACTACTATTAAATTAATATTATTAATAAAATATCTAATACTGATAATAAATATACAGAAATGCAAATATATTTTATAAACAAAATAACTAGTTAAAAATATATATATTTTGCTCAAAATTTAACATAAACTAGAAAATAATATATACTCCCTCTATCCTGTATTTTTTTCACTTTTATTATTTTTTATGAGAAGAATATAATAAAAACGGGAAGAAATATACAGGACGGGGTAATATAAGAAACTACAAAATGAAGTACGCAAGACTAGAGAAGACAGAAAGAATCATGCATGTGGTAATAATATATCATATATGGATAACCATGACTTATAAAAATATAATACATGCTCCACTTAATAATTACTGCAGAACTAATTATAGCCAATAGGGAACTGACGATCCATCTAAATGTCTATCCTAATATACTTTATCTCTTTCGGATTTCTAGATATTGTTTTATATGATTAAAAAAAAAAAGTTACTTCTGTATAAATACACACCCTTTTATTCAATTTTAAATTTTAATTTAATTCTGAATTTTACGATTATTATAAAAAAATTTAACATTTTGAAGAGTTTTAATTCGATACACTTTTTTTTCTGCCAGCAACTGATGATGTGTCTTGCCGGAGCGCGTGAAATGTTGTCACGCTGGCATACACGTGTGAAATACTTTTTTATATATTTTTTTTTTCTAAATCATATATAAAAAAATCTAAGATTTTTGGGCGATTTTGTTAATTGTTTTGAGTATCGTTTCAAGTCCCTCTTAAATATGGTAGAAAACGTTTTCTTCCATGGTATTTCTCATTCAAAAAATATTTTTTAATATAAAATTTTGTTATTTTTTTATATATATAATATATGATGTGGAAAAAAATGAAATATAAAAAAGTAATTTCACACGTGTACGCCAGCGTGACAATATTTTACGGGCTCCGACGATACACGTCGTCAGTTGCTGTCCGGAATAAAAAAAGTGTATCGAACTGAAACTCTTTAAAAGGTTGAAATTTTTTATAATAATTGTGAAATTCAAGATTAAATTGAAAATTGAGTAAAAGGTGGTTTATTTATGTAGAATTAACCTTAAAAAAAAATTACTCCACTATAACATTTTTTAATTAATAAAATAATGATAATTCAAAACTCCCATTACCGATCGAGTTATATCGTTATGTCATTCTATCGCATATTCAAGTCCAATAATTTTTTTTCATTGAGCTCTTAATTAGGATCCTTGTTGTTTGTCGTTAAAGTAACTTAGGATACCACAAATTAAAGAGAGAAAAACAAGGATTAATTAAGTATACAATAATATTATCATATATATATGCTTCTGACCTCCTAGGCTAAGATTATTGATTTTATAAAACAAATGGATTAAGCTATTTATTATTAGTAATTAACAAATTAATTTATAGTTTCATGTGTGGCATGCATGATCCGCGACACGTGCTTTCGTTGTCATCGCAGCTGCATTCATAGCTTAATTAATTCTTTTACTTAACTAATTAATTAGGCCACAATTATTTAACATATCTTTTTATTAATTTGTTAATAATGTGGGCTTAATTTATCATATCCTTTAAGACATATATTTATAACATCATTGATTTGGGATGCAATATTAATTCCTTTTATTTTATTTTGTTTATGGTAAAATAAACGATAGTGTTTGCATATTAATCCAATACAAACTTTAGAAGATTTTTGTATTAAAAAAAAGTATCTTTTGATTGTTCATGAGTTTGCTTTTCTAGCTAATAAATCTCCCTTTGCCCCTCAATATATTGGATATTTACTTCAGATTTTATCTTGTCACTCAATGCTTGCTGACTTTAATTTTAAAAAATAAGTTAAAAAAAAAACCTAATTAATCACTTTGTAATGTTTCAAATCATTATGAATTTGACAAGGCTTAATCACACGGGACATGGCATACTATTATTTTGGGAGAATTACGAGTCATTCAAGGTTGATTAATAATAATAATGATTATGGGAGGTGGATGTTTTGCCTATTTTCCACTAACAAATTTTATTTAAAGCTTGTCGAGTTATATTTGGATTCCTTTCTGCAGAGGTAACAAAGAAAAATGTATAAAAGATTGTGGAGTAGTTTCGCCCCAAAAAAAATGCAAACATTGTGTGGAAATTGCTCAATGAAATAATGCCGACAAAATCCTTTCAAAAAAAAAAAAAGAATGCCGACAAAAGACTTGTTGAAAAAGAGGAAAGTCATTGCCATAAACGAAGACATCTCTTGTGTTTTTTGTGGTGCATCTGAGGAGGATATCACTCATTTGTTCTTTGAGTGCCGTTTTGGATCATATATTTGGTTCAATATTTTTTCGTGGTTTAATCTTACTCCATTTGTTCATAGATTGCTTTCTGCGCATTTTCTACACTTTTGTGCTCTCTTCGGAACAGGTAAATCCAGACGCTTCGCTGCTACAATTTGGATTTGTGTGGTATGGATGATTTGGAAGCAAAGAAACGATCTCATCTTTAATTCTTGTGGTCTTCCTGTTGAAAATGTGATAGATGAAATTAAGGCTAGATTATGATCGTGGTTTTCTGCTAATGTGCTATCTTTTTTATCGTTATCATTCAAGCATTGGCTAAATAATCCTAGCCAAAACTGTGAATTTTGAATTTGGTTTAGTATCCCGGAGCTCGCTGCCCCCCAAATCATGATTAGGTATTTGTATTTTGTGGAGTGATGCTCTTGTTGTAAATTCTTATTATGTAAGGGTTGGAGTACTCCTTGTACTCTTTTTATGAATTTTTTCCGGTAACTAATAATAATAATAATAATAATAATAATAATAATAATAATAATGATGCGAAACAAGACTGGACCTTTTCCACTCACCTAATTTTCAAGTTGAAGAAAATATTCTTTCTTTTTTATAATAATTTATTGGTTCCTATATATTTTATTTGAGGAGGGACCTTTCCACTTCATATCTTCAAATTTTATTCCAAACCGTTGAATAATTGAAAAGAATCTGATATTGAGAGACCCCATCAAAAATAAATAAAAATAATATTAATTGATTTTGATTATTTAGCCTGTTGAATTATACTCTCATCGTCATTGACCATCATTTTAGAATTGTATTATTGACAATATATTATTATTATTATTATTATTATATTATTTTAAAATCAGAATTATAGGAAATTCAATGTCAAATTCCATATCAAACTGGTGCATCGAATTTTTTAAAATAATTTGATGTAGTCGATGATTCGATTGCATTTCTGAAGAAGTTTGATCGTATTTACACGCCTAAGATTTGGAGACTTTATTTTATCGGATTTTACTTATTTTATTTTGTTATGTGACATGGGCTTTTATTTAGGACTTATTTGAGAGAGTTATATATACACAGGACTCCTTGTTTTGAGACTAATTTTTTATATTTTGAGATTATAACATTATCTGTGGGACCTAGTACACGTAGTGTTAAGATTTTCTACAAGTCTTATTCATGTTCTACGCTGCGCTACATCAGTTACATCACAATCCCTCGTATTTTCTGCGTTAAAAAATAAAAATATGAAATTGTAAAAATTTTACTCATTGGAGCTATAGACTTATAATGAAATCACATATAACGAAAAAAAAGATATAATGAAATGACATACAATTTTACAACTGCACTTAATAATGAACCTGTTTAGCCAGAACATCAACCAATTCTTTACGTAATGATTTAAATTCGGAATAAAATTTCAACGTAATAATAGTTCAACTAATAATTCAAAGTTTCTAGTGCCAAAAAATAAAAATAAAAAACTCAAAATTTCAATCGGTTGACTGATACTAAAAGACACTTACTCTATTTAATTTTGTAGACCTACTTCTCATTTTAATCTATTCAATAAAATTACTTTATTTTAAAAAAATAATATTTTATACTATCAATTTAAACATATTTTTGTTTTTACACATAATATACTTGATTTTTTAAAAATTCTTTTATAATATAATAGACTAGTAAAATTAGCAAGAAGAAAACATGTTATCAGTAATGAACTAATTAGGCCCAAATGTTACTATGTCCACAGCTTCGGCCTTTGAATCTCTTAAGCGTGTGGGTCTTACTTCGTGCCCATGAAGAATGACGTTTTATTTGAAGAGGTACACAATCACTTTTTTTTTTTTTTTTTGTTATGGTTAGTATATGGTTCAAAAATTAATTTAAGTGTCTGTTTTAGAACTATAAAAATAGTTTTTAAAATAGTTTTTTTTTATGCTTTGCATATTAGTTCAAAAAAATCACTATATTTACAAATTAGTTCATAAATTTGCACGGAAGCATGTTTTTTATTTTGCACGGAAGTGTTTTTTCATTTTGCACGAAACTAATATGTAATTTGTGTGAATTGTTGAACCATTTTGTACTTTTTCCTAGTTTTTATGAAAGTTCTCTCTTACAAATTTTGGAAAAAAATTACTCCCTCCGTCCCGGAGCAACTTGCAAGGGGTGGAGAGCACACAAAATAAGAAAAAGGTAGTATTCACTTTACACCTCATCACAAATATAAAAATAAAAATTCAAAAATAATAAATTAGGAATATTAGATTAGGGGGAGTGAAAAGTAATCACTCCCTCCAAATCAAGTATAGCATCTGTATTTTCAAGGAAAAAAGGTACCAATCAAGTATAGCATCTGGATTTTCAAAGAAACAAAGATTCAATCAAGTATAGCATCTGTATTTTCAAACAAACAAGGTACCAATCAAGTATAGAATCTGTATTTTCAAAGAAACAAGGATTCAATCAAGTATATCATCTGTATTTTCAAACAAACAAGGTACCAAATCCTAGTGGTGGCAAATTATCATCATAGTAGTAACTCAGAGGATGAGGGGACAATATATCGTAAGAAATTTCATCACGAACTTGCGCCTGTCCTCCAAATCCACCACCAAACTCGAATCCACCTCCAAATCGACAAGAGGGATTTCTGGTACAATAGGGATTTCAGATCCAAGAAAGGTTTTTGGTACAGGGTACCATTCCTCATCTTCAGAATCGGGAACTATGACATCACTTATGTCAAAAATAGGTGAATCTTCTTGAGATTCTTGGTAAGTTTCAAGGACCATACTCTCATACCCAGAAAACTCATTGAGTGGATTCATAAAATTGATCGGAAGTTTGGTTAGAGAGAAAGACGGAGCCGATCAGAGTAATAGAGCAGATCTACTCTCGCAATCGGAGATGTAGAAGAGAGAGCGGCGATCGGAGATGCAGAAGAGAGAGCGGCGATCGGAGATGCAGAAGAGAGAGCGACTTGAGATAAATTAGGGTTTGTGAGATGAGAGAGAGAGAGAGACTTGGAATGTTAGTGAGATGAGAGAGACGAATGATTGTGAGATGAGTCAGATTTTAGGTTTAGTAAAGTGGGTTTGGTTAGTTGTTAATGGGGGTTTAATTTTATGTTTAAATTAATTAATTTAAATTAAGATAAAAAGGTAGTGGCATTGAGTGTAAATAAGTGTATATTGTAAGGGTAATAGTGTTAAAATATATTTCCATTTTTGGTCTTGCAAGTTCCTCTGGAACGTCCCGAAAAGGAAAACCTGCAAGTTCCTCTGGGATGGAGGGTGTATTTTAGAAGCTGATTTGTAAAATTTCAAAACAGACACTTAAAACTCTAAAAATAGCTTTCTTTAAAAGACATATCGCACTGCTTTTGAAAAAAAATATTTAAAAAATTGTTTTATAAAATTTCGAAACATGCATTAATTTGGTGGATTCAAAATCCATTATCAACTAATTTCACATTAGAGCATTTATAGCTCCATATAAATTTATTGATCGATAGTACATTTGGATATTAAACCTAGATCTAAAGAGAAGAACACTTATAGCTCCACCTCCTCAAGTTTGATAATACTAGTTTTTTCTCACGTGCTTCGCACGTTATCCATCCTTATACAAGTGTAGAGTATGTTATCGTTAAGTTGTTTTTTTTTTTTTGTGTTGTTTATTCTCATTTTCCATGATTTTGCAAAGAACATAATAATTAAAATAAATTTGTCAATTACAATTGCGGATAAAAAGCCAAAATATATAAACTATTAAGATAAAGGATGCATGTTAAATTGGTTTAAGAGTAAATTCTAATTAATTTTTTGTTTATAATCAAAATTTTCAAAGTACTTATAATGGCAAAGAAGAAAATATCATATAGTAATCTTCTCAGTAAGAAAGGATAAGGTCAACTTACTTCATATAACTTAACAATATTGGACGTCCTATTAGGAATCTTTAGGAATGGGGAGTTCCATGAACCTATCATATTCTATTAGAATTGTAGAAGAAAAAAAAAAGGGTAGGAGTTTGTTATCATCACAAAATTTGATTAAGTATAAGATATACGCAAGTACTTCAGATTAATTTGTAAGTGCATAAGAATGAAACTTTGATGTGAGTAACTATTTAACTCCAAAATCTAAGGCTCTCCCAGGTGCAACCCTTTGCTTAGTTTTCCATTATAATTTCAAGCAACTTAAAGTTTACATTCAAATTATGTTATATATATGTTCCCAAAAATAATACATTCTTCAAGACCTACATGTAAAATTTAGACATAGAAGAAAGACTTGGAATAAATTTAACAAACAACTCTTTCACATGTATCCATCAATTTAGATTGCGCAACATCAATTAATCAAAACAATCAAAATAACACAATATCTGAACGATCACATACACTAAATTTGTATTAATTTCTTTCCAAAAAATTCAAAATAATATAAAATGTGTTTGCAAAAATAAACCACAAACAACACTCTGCAATTAAATTTTCCCAGAAAAAGAACCCAGGTGGATTCATAGGTGTATAGGTTAATTAGAGTTCTTTAACATAAGAGTTATTACCTTAACTAACATTGTAACAAGGTCCAAAGAACCAGCAACTAAGCCATTAGGTTGTTGATGTGGCTAAGCAATATAGACAATATGATCAGAAATAAATATTAATCTCAACTGTTGTACATTTTTCAATCCATTTTTAGCAATGTGTAAAAGTCTGCATACAATACTGAGGATTGGCCCAATGTATGGTAATACTTGAGAAATAGAGGATGCAAACATCCAGGAAAATTTTTTATTGCCTGAAAAGTTTTGAACAGATGTCAGCAGATAATAGTCTCAAGAAACTAAATACAACATAGTCTTAATCCAATAGAGTAGCATCAGCTAAACTCCACCCTGTCCAACAGAAAAACAAACCAACCAAATTTCTGCCCTGCAGAACAGAGAAATGTCTAAAAATGTCGTTGATGGCCATTGAGAGAATTCTTGCATACTCACAATATTTTGCAAGCCACAGTCAGCTGCAGATTAAAGTATAAATATAATAGTGTTTTCATGTAAATATACACAGGGATACATACATTCTCCAAAAATAGATGTTCTGATACGCACAATTGCACACAGATCGACGTAAGCACATCATGGATGGACTGCTGACCCATTCAATCAAAAGAAAAAGAAAAAAGAAAAAAGTGCCCTGAATATAATGATAGACCAGAAATTGAAGATGTACCTCCAAAACCTCTAAAGCATCAATACTGATGAAAGGATAAAAAACATGAGAAGCCCACATGTTAAGCATGATAGGAGATAAAATGGACTCTATTGAGACTGAAATTTCATAACCTACAAAACAAAACAGCACCTAAACAACGTCAGGAAAATGTCATAGGCATCTAACATAAAAAAACAAGCAAATATCAAGCACGAAAGTGAGTATCACTCCATTTGTACTAACCAGCCTTTACAACTGTTAGTAGAGTTTCAAGTACAAGGTGCATAGTCTCCTCAGATGCCTACAAAGCAGGATAACAATGTCAAACTATTAATATTAACTAAGACCTTCTGAAGAACATTAGGTGTCACCTCACATTTTTAAGAAGATCAACAAGGGATGAGAGTAAATCCTCATCCCGTCATGATAAGAAATGGCTTCAAAAGGACCAAAAGTCAATAATTCACCACGTGCACTAAATCTCCAATATTTTAAATAAAAACCAAATCACAAAATATACCTCCAGAATCTCTCATAGTAGTCATATAAGGATGAAGTGGGGTCTAGCTGCCGCTTCCATACTTAGATGTTTCCCTGGTAAAATAAGCTTGTCAGGAACTATTAGAATTTATATGTACACCCTAAAGCCCCCAACTGCACTCATTTAATCCGCTCTCTGATTTCTCAAACATTTAGCTAAGTTCTTCGATTGGAAAATCTTTCAACAAAGTCGAGAGGGAGTATGATGGAATTTTGCTGGTAATGGAAAATCCACCTTTGCACATGCTTCAAACATACTATCGAGAAAAATAAAAAGTTTATCCTTCTGGCATCTACCTTTTCATCCCACAAATGATGTAATTGGAATATTGAAACAATTGTCATTCAGAAAAATTTCCAAAAGGTTAAGGTATTACCTGCTTCACTCGTGATTGACAGGTTCAATTTCCTTTATTGCTCTAGCATCATCTTCAGATATAAGACCTATTCTCCCATCGTAATTGAGAGAGACTACAGGAATTTGCACTGCAAGATAGAGTTTATTTATATTATTGAACTAAATTCTTCAATTATAACAGAGTAGGAAATGACTTTTGTAAGGGGCACTGAACCCCAAGTCCAGTTTCACATCGACATATTTCAATATAAATATTCATAGCTTTAATTTTCAATAAACCATAATTTTTAGAATGTTTTCAGTTTCACTGCTGAAAATTGTCACTTAAGTTGTGTGTCCCAGGAACTACTGTTGGATCTAATCCTAAGCACTTATTATAGTAGATATAGCCATATATGCAAGAAGCATAAAATGACCTGTAAACTCATTGTGTCATATGTATGCAGCTATTTAATAAAAAAAGATAGTGATCTCTACTTTGATTATTTAATTTCAAGCAACGAAGTAACAATTTTAATCTACAATTTTTTTTAGTAATTTCACGAAAGCAATTTGCATAAATATACACACTAATACATTTATTTAATTATATATGTAAACTAATACGCTATCATTTTATTTTATATAATGAATCAGAATTGAGTCGATCTCTATGCAGAAAAATAAAGCTTATAATTTGATGTATATATACTCTTTTTTCACAGTTTGGCCAATTAGGACTACACATTTAAAAAAGTTTAAGCGGTCCAAATTAAATCTCACCAACTATTCTTGGGATCAAAGAAAATAGAGCGATTTAGCAGAATCTTGTAGCGATAGAGTGATTGCCTGCATCATAAAATCATTTAAAAAATTAAACAGAAGAAGACTTCAATGGCTTGCAAGCTAGGCACATAAAAAAAATTAAGTAAAAGATGCTATATAAGAGAAGTGCATATTTTTACCTGCATCAGGTCATCATCATCCTCCACAAAATTAGAGTTGATTGGCATTTGGACAGGGCATTGCTTCTTAGAAGTTGAAGCATTTTTCTTCACCTGGATTACAATTTTAAGATAGTAAATTTATGTTTAAGCCAACCAATATGCATCTCATTCTCAATTTCAAAGCTCACAATACAAGCCCACTAATGAAGGATGCTAGATAAACATCATCATTATCATCATTATGCGATGGCAACACAATAACAAACTATCAGCTTCTTTTATGCATGCATGTATTAATGGTTGAGAATGTAATAATTGAGATTTCCAGAAGAAAATTCTAATACATAAGGAAATAAGTGTGTCCTTTGATAAATACAATGAGCATCTAGCATACTACAACAGAAAAATGTGTCCTTTGACAAAAATTTTGACTTTTGAATGCTGCTCATTTTCATCTATATTCATGACATCTTACCTGCTTTGAAAATTAGCAATCACATCGACCATATTGACATGTTAAATTGACCATGTACCGTAAGTCTTGTCAAATTTCACTTTAGCATGTAAAGCAACTGAAACTGGAAGAGGAACCCAAGCCAAAAGCAAGCCAGAAATTTAAAAAATACAGAAATAAAACAAAGAAAAGGGAAAGATTCCGGTACTCACCATGTAATCTTTGAGGAGAAAGGTCGTGGAGCAAGGATCCACATTCTGTAATGAAGTTAAAAGTCATTTCAAGAATATCATCAGTTGCCTTTTCCAGCAGCAATGTAAGTAGCTCAAGAGCAATGAGATCATGAACAACCTGCTGATTCACCATGTGTGCTATAAATTTGACTGCAGCAAGTAAAACACTATATATGTAGCAAATAACATATCAAACTAAAAGAATGAAGATATAAACCTTATAATTGAGTTTGTATGCCCTTTGGAGTGGTAATATTATCCTCCGCAAAAAGAGATCACCTACTTCAGGGAGCTTAGTATTTACCATAGCAACCAACGCTGCAAATACGTATCCCTATCCATATCCCTGTCATCTTTCCTACTCTTCTACCAATTTTCCTTTGTAATTTCTTCATCCCGCAAACATCTCGGTCTCTAAACATCACCTTTTTTAGAATCTCTACCCGGATGTATACTTATATAGTCCTGCTTATCCTCCCTTCTTCCATTCCCCTTTTTTCAAGTATCAACATCACTTTCGGAGTCTCTTTCCCAAATGCAGATTCTACCATATTCATTCCCAAAAGCCAACAGAAATTTAAAATAGAAAACAATCTAATTATCTAACTGAATACCTTAATGGAAACAATCTAATTTAAAAACAGAAAACAATTTACCTCAGCCCTGCAAAGGTGCAAACCCTGGAGACTGGCATGCCTTCATTAACCACAATTAAGGAGTCTCTCTTATACCATCGCATTAAAAACCATATTTTCTCCTTGCACCAGTCCACCCCTTGACCATAGATTTGGTGAAAATGGGATTTACGAGACATGAAAAATGCAGACGCAGATTCAGTAGAAGATAGTGGTCGAATTAGTACCTGAAGATTGACAGGAAGACAACTTCGGCGCCACTGTGCGACAGTAGCGCAGAGCAATTTTTAGTAAGGGCCTCCACATTGGATCGCTGCAAGTTTGGAGTAAGGGCCAGAAACCCTAAAAGAGAAGCGTTGATAATTAATCATGACCAAAAACTCTAATGAAAATCATTAATAATCTGTTAGATATTCGTCGATGATAATATATTAGGCCTAATCAATTAACGGATTACCATCATTTGAGACGCCTACTCGTAAAAACACTGTCGAAACAGGGTGATACGTTGATCGGGAAGAGATCGAGGCCGTCGGTTGGTCGGGCGATCCAACGCCGGGTATGAGGGAAGATTTGGGGGGTGGGGTGGATAAATTTTGGGTGGGGTGGAGTAAACGCTCGAGAGGGGAGAGGATTGGAAGAGACGGGAGAATGATGTGGGGAAGGGTGTAAACGCAAGAGATCAAAGAGTAGAAGGGTAAAGATGTCCAAAAATATTTTACATAAGCAAGACACTTTTTAATATAGTATAGATAAAGAGTGATTTATATATAGATTTAAAAAAAATTATTATATTTATAAACATGTGCTGTACAATAATTTTATAATTAATTTGGCTAAAACTTCAATTTCATCCCTACATACTATTTAAATGTACTAAAAAATAATTTACATATCTTAAAATAGAAAATTCTTCCTAAATTTTACACATAATATCTACAATTAAATATTAATGTTATTATTTTTTAGTTCACTACTCAATTTATTATTTAAATTTTACACGTAAATTTATACACAATTATTATCCAAATAAGGCAAATTTATATAAATTGTCCAAAAAATCAAAATAAATTGTAAAAATAGAGAAGAATGAAAGGTTTATCAAAATAAAGATATCTGTTTCTACAAAAACAATCAGATCGTCTCAATAACAAGCGATTGCTCAAAGAATATGTGTGATTTGGGCGGTCGTGCAGTATCAAGACGACTGCTAACGATGTGACCAAAAATAATCTCCTCTGCAACATATCTTTTCCTCTTTCTATGATAATATGTACCCTGTTCCGCAGAAATTTGCACACTTTTTTTATTTGGACGTCCCACATAAATTTGCACACTACTAAAAAAGAAAGCATTGATTTACGTGCACACTCACAAACCTTTACACATATTTACCCATATAACACCACTTTATATATAAAACTATTTTTTCTTAAAAAATGTGTCGTCCCGTAGGGTGCAAATTCCTATGGGATGGAGGGAGTATGTTACATTGATCTTATTTTTTGCTTTGGATGATTAATAAGAAATTATTATTATTAAACTAAGGGGGGCGTTTGTTTCAAATTCTCCAATGGTAATGAGAATGAAATTTTATTTTCCTTCTTTACCCTTACATATGTTCAATAAGAGTTTATGTTCATGATTGTTACATCATTAATATTGTGTTCCAATTTTAGAATAAGTATATAATAAAGAAAGTTGTTGATTGTTATAGGGGAAATTGATTGAGGAGGATGATTATAGGATGAGATGAAAGTAATCAAATGGGGTAATGATTACCTTATTTAGGATGAAAATCAATGTTTTGGTCTTATTACCTACTATAATTATTATCTATATATCCTCACTTACATTACCGTTGAGGAATTTTATACCAAATGCCCATAAGATAATTAACGGATCTTTTGTTATCCAAAACGGTGATAATTAATAAGAAATTATTATTATAAATAATAAGATAACTAATATATGGCTTATTATTAAAATAAGCTAATTGATAAAATAAGAAATGAGATAATATATTATTATAAATAATATATTACTTATATTATCCAAAACGATAATAATTAATATATTTTCTATCCAAAGTAAAAAATAGAATAATTATTACTCTCCCCATTTTAATTTTATTTTCTCATTTAATCATTCAATTCCTATAAATATCTTTCATTTGTATTTTGTTTTATTAATAATTACACATAAAAGTATATTTCTATATTTAAATTAATTTATACTCTTGAATAAATGAAAATTCTGAAAAGTCAAACACTATTAGTTAGTCCACTTTATCAATTCCGTAAGGAGGAATAGAAAATAACGGCGCACTCAGCTTTTCCGGCGAGAACCTCCGATGGTGATGGTCACTAATGACGACGGCGCGGTTCCCCCGGCCTACGAGCTCTTGTTCGTACTCTCCTCTCCAATCGATTTCACGTCTTTGTTTGCGCTCCTGACTCGTGAGCTTCTACTGTTTTTGCATACCGATGTGTAAATTTAGGGTTTCATAGGGTTTTAAAAGATTTTTTCTGTAAAAAGGTCGTTTGGTATTTATGCGGTATCTTGTGCTATTTCTGTTTAATTTATGTAACTTTAGCTTAAAAGAAACTTACAATTGACCGAGTTTCGAATGTTTCTGTTATTAAGTTTTTTTTTTTCTCCCGATTTTATGCTTGCAATTTAAGTGAATAAGTTGACGATGTTGAAATTCCTTGGGAGATGATTGCATAAATTTTATGCCTCTCTGTTTGGTACTTTGGTTACCATTTTGATATCTTAATGGGTATCATATCAAGCAATAAATTTAGTGTCCTTTCCACTTTCAATCTTGTAATGAATGGTTTTCAGAATGCAGAACACATTATTAAGGAAAATACTTATAGATGAAGGACTTGTTATTTCTTACAATTATTTCATCACCTTTTCAGGGTTAAATCCGTTGTTAGTCATGGTGCCACACTGGGAAATTCTATTTTTAGCAAAGCCTGTGGAAATCTTGGGAACAATGGCTTATGCAGTTGCTGGTCAGTTGAAATATTCTTTATTTCCTGTCATTTAAAAATGTCGCAATCAGAACACCAGATATATTTGAGATAAAATCTAGGTATTATGTGATTTAAGCTATCTATAGCTGCATATGATGTTCCAACTGCTCAAGTACTCATTAGTGACTGAAAAAAAGTGTTGCTATTAACTTATTATTGCATAATATTACTGAAGTAAAGAGTGCATAAATGGAGGTAAATTCTTGATTTCTTTCCAAGGTCATATACAAGATCCTATTTTCTATGGTAATACATGTGAAAGAGTATACAGTTGTAGTAGTTATAAAGAACTGCAAACTAAGATTCAAAATGAATGAAACACTTGATAAGTTGTTAGACGTAACACACATATTAGGAGGAGATGATGTTGGAATTGGGAAACCAGTTTTGGAAGATAGTTATATAAACCAGCATTAGATCTGATAGTACATTTTGAATGTGCAAATTTTGTAACTAGTTCTTCTATTTATTTTCGAGCTACTTCAAGAAAATATTGTTAATGTTGAAAATATTCTCATTTGTTCTATACTTTGTGCATCAGGGACACCTGTTGATTGCACGTCTTTGGGAATTTCAAAAGAACTCATCCCCACAGTTCCTGATCTGGTACTAATTCTTTAGCTGGAACAATATTACTTCTTATTCTTGCATTTAATTTGATCACTTTTGTTTGAAGAACTGCTAACTTTCCATTTTTCATGCATATAATTTATGTGAAGGGGTTCTGTAATCTTGGCTTGTTTACAGTTTTAATAAGAAAAGTTGCTTAAATTCTCCCATTCTGCAATTTTTTTCAGGTAATCAGTGGCATTAACTGGGGTAGCAACTCTGGTAATCACATTAGAATCTACTACATTTTGTGGATATTTTCCTTGTTAGATTCCTGTAATATGAGCTTAAATGGTACCATACATTTGATAAATGCTATTCAGGGAATTTAGCTGGTGCTCATTAATGTACCTGCTATTTCTCTATCATATGACTGGTAATCATACCATACTCCTCTTTATAGTTTTGATAATGACTAAGCTTTTGTTTACAAGTTTTTAGTGCTGAGCTTAAATTACTTTTTTTTGTCTGGTGTCCTAAGAAGTATAATCGTGTTACTTTAATTGCTAAGGTACGGGGTTGGAGGGAGGCGTAATGTAGATGATTTTGCAGCAGCAGCAGAAGCTTGCTTACCCATAATTAGTGCTATATTGACTGATATCAAGCAGAAAACTTATTCAACAAAGTGTTTTCTGAATATAAATGTGCCAGCTGATGTTGCGAATCATAAGCTGATATCTTCAATTTTCTTTCGAAACTTAATCGCTGGCATTTAGATTATCCACAGATAAATTGTTGATCACTTGAGTACTAAAAATTATATTTTTACCTCAACTCTTTAAGAATTTTGTCCTAATCAATTTTTTTTTTATGGTATCAATTCTTCTTGCCTTCTCTTACTAAGGGCTTGTTTGCAAGCTCTGAAAAAAAGTGTAGAATCACTTTTTTTTGAAGTTGATAAGACCCAGCTTTAAAAAAAAAAAGTGATTCTACACTCTTTTTAGAGTTTGCAAACACACCCTAAATTCATGCACAAAATTAATAAGCGTATCGCTAGCTACTTCCTTATTTCGTATTATATTGATCAAAGAAGGATTCTTACTCGGTCCTTGAGCAGGGTTATCGACTAACGAAGCAGGAGAAGAGTATGATGAAAGCAAGCTGGAGGCAAGTTACTCTTAATGCCAAGTAGGGAAAATGGTATCAAACACTATGGCAGCAGATTCAACGTCATACTTTGAATCAGAGTCTTCGAGTACAAAACATGGGCATCTTTTCTTCACAAGAGAAGTATGATTTTAATTTCTTTTGGTAGCTTGAATGTGCTTCCAAAAATGTGAATATTTATTCAAGATTATTTCCAAACTACCACTGGTATTTTGTTGATGTTCAATTTTTTGGCCTGTATCTTTCAGATTATCAAATAAGTAATGAATCATTGCCAAAATTCACTTTTTTGCTTATGGGTTAGGGGCATGTTTGCTGTACATGATTGTGCTAGTATAGAGGGAATAGCCCTATGCTTGCCTTATTAAATCTTCAGCTAAGTACTAGATCCGATCTTATATAGTCCACTTTTAATCTCAAAGAACGAAACTCTCCCGAGTTGACATGATAGTGTTAAGAATCACATTTTATCTCAACCTCATTAGGGTGCATGCCTTTAGTATATCTTTCTTGATTAGAATATTAGATAATGAAATTCTTGAAAAAATTCTTTCACAATATGATTTTCTAGTGGTTGGATTGAAATACTTGCAAATGGATTTGAAATGCATAGTCTTTTGAACTAATTTATAGGAATTTTAGTAAATTTGGAATTATTCCATTATGCCTACAATATATGTGTTAAACGAGACACACGAAATCATTGGGGAAAAATATGTTATTTGAAACAATTGATATGAGTGCTTATATATACATAAATGACTAAGCTAATTAAGGTAACCTCATTTATTGCCCTAGATCTCTACCAAATATATACATATTGATATTATTCTAACACTTCCCCTCAAGCTGGAGCATAGATATTGATCATGCCTAGCTTGTTACAAAGATAGTCAACCCTAACTCCATTAAGTGCCTTCGTAAAGATGTCCCCTAATTGATCCTCAATTTTCATATAACCTGTCGAAATTACTCCTTGTTGGATTTTCTCAGGAACAAAGTGGCAATCAATCTCAATGTGTTTGGTTCGCTCGTGATAGACTGGATTAGAGGCAATAAGAAGCGCAACTTGATTATCACACCATAACTTGGCAGGTATTGAAGCCTTCAAACCTACTTCATTTAGGAACCCATGAACCCAAACTATCTCGCACGCAGCCTTGGCCATAGCTCTATATTCAGACTCTGCACTAGAACGTGAGACTACGTTTTGTTTCTTACTTTGCCAAGAAATCAAATTTCCCCCAAAGAAAACGCAATAGCCTGAAGTAGATCTTCGGTCTTCTTTCGAACCTGCCCAATCAGCATCACAAAAACACTCAATCCGATCGTGACCATGGTCACTATACACAATTCCACGTCCAGGTGCACCCTTCAAATAGCACAAGATCTGCTCTACTGCCTTCCAATGATCTACAGTTGGTGATGACATGTACTGACTCACAACACTTACTGAATAAGCAATGTCAGGACGTGTCATTTTGAGGTAGTTCAATTTTCCAACCACTCTTCTGTATCTTCCAGGATCATCAAACACATCACCTTCTTTCGTGAGCTGTAAATTGGGAACCATAGGAGAGCTGCATGGTTTAGCTCCAAATTTTCTTGTTTCAGAAAGTAAATCTAGCACATATTTTCTCTGAGACAAGAAAATTCCCTTCTTACATCTACTCACTTCAATACCAAGAAAATATTTAAGTGTCCCCAAGTCTTTGGTAGTGAATTGAGTAGGAAGGAAAGCTTTCAAAGATGCAATCCCTTTAGGATCACTTCCAGTGATTACAATATCATCCACATACACTGCCATCAATATAATACCCCAGAATCATCAGATTTACTTTGCTTCATACCGAACTTCTCAACTGCACGAGTAAAAGTGCCAAACAATGCGCGAGGACTCTGTTTTAAACCATACAACGACTTTCGAAGATAACATACCTTATTACTCTCCCCCTGAGCAACAAATCCAGGTGGTTGCTCCATATAAATAGTGTCAACAAGATCGCCATGGAGAAAAGCATTCTTGATATCCAATTGGTGTAAAGGCCAGTGATGGGTAGCTGCCAGTGATATCAAAAGTCTAATCGAGGTGAGTTTGGCAACCGGAGAAAAAGTATCAGAATAATCAACACCATAAGTTTGAGCATATCCTTTAGCAACAAGGCGGGCTTTCAGACGAGCAATAGATCCATCATGATTGACTTTGATAGTAAACACCCATTTGCAACCAATAGGTCGTTTACCCGCAGGAAGATCCACTAATTCCCAAGTACCGGTTGAATCTAATGCATGCATCTCCTCAATCATGGCATTACGCCAACCAGAATGGGCTAAAGCTTCATGGACAGTTTTAGGAACAGTCTCAAGTGAAGAAATCAAAGCTCGAGAAGAAGGAGACAAGTGATCATAGGAAACAAAAGGTGAAATGGGATAAGTGCAAGAGCGTTTACCTTTTCGAAGAGCAATAGGAAGATCATCACTTGGAGAAGGATCTGCCGACGAAGACATTGGCGCATCGGGACATAAAACTGGCGAAGCAGGAACCAAATCAGCAATAGGAGTGGTAGATGGTTGCGGGCGTCGAGAGTATGTATGTAGGATAGGAGGTTTAGTGGACTCAGGTGGAGGAAGAACCGGTGGAGTAACTGAGTATACCAGAAAGTTTGTGTCCTCCCCCTCAATGGGAGGAGAAGGGGATTGAGAGAAAGGTGTATGTTCAGAGAACACAACATCAGCAAACACAAGATATCTGTTGAGACTAGGACAAAAACACCGATACCCCTTTTGTACCTGAGAATATCCCAAGAAAATGCACTTCAATGACTTAGGGTCAAGTTTCGTGACATGAGGCCGAACATCCCGAACATAGCATGTACAACCAAAAATTTTAGGTTTTACCGGAAATCGAGACTGAGATGGGAACAAGACATCAAAAGGGGACTCGCCCCTAGAACCGAAGAAGGCATGCGATTGATGAGAAAGCAAGCAGTGGAGACATCATCAGCCCAAAAAGGTTTAGAAACATTCATTGCAAACAACAATGCTCGAGCAGTTTCAAGAAGATGCCTATTTTTTCTTTCAGCCACACCATTTTGAGATGGTGTGTCAACACAAGACGTTTGATGAAGAATACCATTTTGCAACATATATTTGTGATGTGTCAGAAAGATATTCCTTAGCATTATCACTTCTCAAAATTTTCACAGGCAAACCAAATTGAGTCCTAACCTCAGCATAAAAGGCAGAAAAATGGGTAAATAACTCAGAATGATTTTTCATCAAATATAACCATGTCATACGAGAATAATCATCAACGAAAGTAACAAAATAACAGAATCAAGGGTTTCGATGTAATAGGACATGGACCCCACACATCAGAATGGACTAACTCAAAAGGAGCACGAGCTCGTTTGTTGACTCGAGGACTTAAGCTGACACGATGGTGTTTTGCAAAATGACAGGATTCACAATCTAAAGATGACAACTGAGAAAATTGTGGACACAATTTCTTCAACGAAGGAAGTGAAGGATGACCTAACCGACAATGTGCATCCAAGGGGTTGATGGTTCCTGCACATGCAACTGATTGTTGTGTATCAAGGATGTAAAGACCACCTGATTCATGTCCCTTACCAATGATCTTCTTCGTCGTGAGATCCTGAACCAAACAATAATCTGGAAAAAATGAGACACTACAATTAAGGTGACGTGTAAGTTTACTCACAGACACTAAGTTAAACGAGACAGAAGCAATGTTAAGAACAGATGATAAGGACAGTGAAGATGTTGGGTTAACAGTTCCCGATCCAATGGCGCGAGATTGTGAGCCATCAGCTAGGGTAACAGGAAAGTGGGTAGTATGTGAGTCAAAGGTAGAGAAAAATTCTGAGTTACCTGTCATATGATCTGTGGCACCAGAATCAATAACCCACTTGGAAGATGAGGAGACAAGACATGCATTAGGTTTACCTGACTCAGCAATGGTGGTGACTGAACTGGCTTGTAATTGCATCAATTTTTCATACTCACGAGCAGATATAGTGACATACTCACTAGAATGGCCAGAATTGCTGCCACTAGCAGCCACACGAGTGGACGAAAGCGGCTTCTTATTACGTAACTTTGGACAATCTCGCTTGATATGTCCAATACTATGACAGTAACAACACTCCATAATAAAACATCAAGTAACAATGAAATCAGAATTCTGAAAAAAAGATGAGCAAAAAGAATCTGTACCCAAACCGAAATCACACACTACTCGGATGCTGACTCAAACAGGTACACCAACGGAAAGGTCTCGACGAGACGAGTTGAACAAATCAGCCGGAGAAAAAAAATCCGACCAGGCACGCGCCCACCGCGCCAGCAGAAGAAATCTGCCCAGAAATAATCGCCCGGTGCGTGAGACTCACACGCGCCGGTGCCGGAGCTGAAACTTCTGGCGAACTGTCGTCGTGCGATGCCGCACCTCCCTGTGCCGGCGGTGTCGACCGGTGATGGCCGGAACAGGTCGAACCAAAAAACCCTAGGTTTTTGACTTTTTTTTTCTCTCCGAAAATTAAGCCCTAAATCGTACCGTGCTCTGATACCATGTTAAACGAGACACACGAAATCATTGGGGAAAAATATGTTATTAGAAACAATTGATATGAGTGCCTATATATACACAAAGGACTAAGCTAATTAAGGTAACCTCATTTAATGCCCTAGATCTCTACCAAATATATACATATTGATATTATTCTAACAATATGTGTTCTGATAAAAAAAAAACAGCCTAATAAGGAAAATTCTTTTGTGTTAGATCAAACGAGCACAAGTTGAGGATGGTGGCAAAGACCATTCCTCGCTTCAACAAGGATTTGTAAGTCCAATAACTTGTTATGTATACTAAGGGTGATGATGAAACAAGACAGTGATTTACATCTCCATTGTATCACAGATAACTGTCACTCCTCTTACTGCCTTGTCTCTCGCGGAGATGGATGATCTGGCTTACTTCGAACAGTGACTGCCCCGTGTGACTGGATGCTTGTCTTCTTCTGCCCCGTAAAAATAGTAGCTGCCCTTCAGTACATATGAGTCTTAAATCATGGTCCAATTTTTACAGTTAGATTTATAACAACTTTTATGTTGTCTTCTATTCTATGTCAATTATACTTTATTATTTCTCTCTTTTTTGTGATTCTATTCATGTTTACAACTTGTCTAGCTCATAGAATAAGAATTACTAGAACAAACACCCTAAAGAATGACAAGGCCAACCATAAAACTACGTACTCTTTAATAGGTCCTGCACATTCCGGAAATGGTGAAAATGAAGCAAGTGAAAAGCACGTACCTTTTCTTGTGTCTTTTTCTCTTCGAAATTTACAGTAATGAAAGAAGTAGAGGTTCCGTACTCACTAGTACTTTGATATACTATACTATTACTGATAGAGTTAAGATATAGACAATAAAATCACAACACAAAATTGATAGAGTTAAGATATAGGCAATTAAATCACAACACCCCTCCAAGAGGAATTCAGAGAACTGCTTTCTCTGCCCAAGCCAAGTGGCCGTAATTCAATAATATAATTTCTGA
>JAPKLY010000026.1:14743-46193 GCA_026898435.1 Prunella vulgaris
CGTTGGAGCCAATTCCATCGTATATAAATTAGTTAACATATTGACACATTGTTTATATATGTTATATGAATTTATAGTTTAATTTTGTTTATGATATTTAACTATGATAATAAGAATTTTATTGAGCTAGTTGATTGCTCATTTAAATATATTTAACTTTTCTATATTAGAAATGGAGAGCAGTGGCCAGCTATTTATTATCGTTTTTATTAATTTCAATAAGTAGCTTATAATATATTTCTAATTTACTTTGATATTTTGGATTTGGCAGTTTGTTTTTAGTCATAGGTCATAGTTAAATTGAGTGCGAGTTTATTATTTTCACTAAAAAACGAGATATGTTGTCTTTTGGTATAAGTATTATAGACATAATCGATTACCTTGTTGTGTTAATTATTTCCGCTGCTATTTTTCAGAATGAAAATCTATTTGACTTATTTTAATGGCGTCTGAGTGTATTTTGTTTTGATCTTTTAAAAGCTTTATAAAATAGAGGTGTGACGAAGAACTAATAAAATTAATAAAAGAAATTAAAATTTTAGTATGTTTTTTAAATTGAACACTATTAAAAATAAATTTTAATTCTTAAATTTGAATACTATTTGTATATGTGCTATATAATATGAGTGCAAAATTAAATGTAGTAAAATTAATTAGTTTGATGCATGGTACATTAAAATAAAGTCTTAGTCTTGTATGTACCAGGTGCACTGTGCAATTCAAATTCATTTTTTAATAGTTACAAAAAATATTATTGAAAAGTTACACATGTTATTACTGAAAAGTGTATTTTTAATGATGTAACTTTTCAATAATAATTTGTATAACTTTTCAGTAATAAGTGGTATAACTTTTTAAAAATACACTTAAATTGCACTGTGTAATTGGTGCACAAGAGACTTACTCTAAAATAAATTTCAAATAAAAAAATTATGAGACTTAAAAAATATGTATGAAAATTGTCATATAAAAATAATTAATCAATTCACATCAAGGTTTTTTTTGTTTCATAAAAAAAAAAACAAAAAAAAAAAAAAAACTTGAAGTTTAAGGGAGTTACTTCTTCTCTTACAAGTACAACTCCAAAAGTTGGAGTTACTTTCTTTGCTTAGAGATAAACTTTTCATTCTTTTATCATATGTAAAACAAGTGTGAGTGTGACTATAACAACTTTTTAAACATAAATTCATGAATATTAATTAAATTCTCACTGTACAAACATTAATTCTGCAACACATATTAAAATATATATTTGAAATAATAGTTATTATACAAATGATGTGATACGAAAATATAAAAATTGGGGGTATAAATATTAAAATAATGAAAATAAGAAGGAAAAAGTGAAAAATATAGATTGCAAGTAAATGTATAAAAATTTATAATAAGACATATTTAAATGAAATTAAAATAATTTTTTTTCAATTACAAAAAAATTGTGTAGTTTTTGAAAATATCTTTCGTGAATATCATGTTGTTCAAATGATTGTGGACACTATATAAAAACATTGAACTACTGATAATGAGTAGAGATGGTGATTGCTGGGGTCTTCAAGTTGTCCTTTATTGTATCGGGTGTGATAGAGAATTGACATAAAATACGACGGAAGATAAATCAATGTCAAGTAGAATCTCGCATATATAAATAATATAAACATTTTTTTGAAATCTTATTGTTATACCTTGAAATTATAAAATACCTATTTCAGGTAGTGTAGTTTGGCTGGATTTCATGGGTTGTTTGGTAGATTTGAAAAATCTTAATTTGAACAAAAGATTTTAGGGTTTTCTTTGTATTTAATTGGCTAGAAATAATTTTCAAGAAGGTCTGACCCATGTTATATTTTCTTATTAAAAATTATTGTAGCTTTTCAATAATTACATCGGACACAGATTCCTTTTTTTTAGTAATTGATCATATAATGTGGGCAAAATATACTAGGATTTTTTCTTCTCTCCCAAAATATCCAGTGTCCTCGTTTTTGTCCCCCTCACCCCCAGATCGTCGCCACTTCTATGATCCAGTGGTAGACTTGTTCCATGATCCCGACGATCAACATTTGTTCGACGAAGACAATGATACAATGCTAGGTTTGGTAAGATTGGAGTATAGCATACAGTTGGAAGTCTGAAGCATGAAGAAATATAAAGATATTGGAATATTTTTCTATTCGTCGGCTATTACAGATTTGAGGTGAACTTTTTCCCTAATTTTTGTTTCACTTCTAGATTAAAATGTGTAATAATGGTTTTACCCAAATTTTTCTATAGAAAAAAGTTCTCAGTCCAGATTTGGCAAGTAGAGCAGCTTGTACACGATTGATCCAATATTTGAGGCTTCTAGTGGTTAGTAGTATTAAGTGTGTATTGTTGGAAAAAACTACTCCGTTATTTGATAAAAAATGAAGTATTAGCAAAAAACGCAACACACTTGATGAATGCTTGAAAACCCCTAAACTCTGTTATTTGATAATAAATTTTTATTAAGTAAAAAATGCAGGACACTTGATGAATGTTGGAAACTCTAACTATGTTATTCAATAAAAAGTTTGTATCAAGGAAATAATGCACTACACTTTTGGTGAACAAGTTGAATGACTATATATTGTGCAAGTGGATGGGATATATATATATATATATATTGCAAGATTAGGTTTATAATGCACTACAATATATGGTTGATATATTTGAGATCTCCATAAAAACAGTAAATAGAACTGGTGTGAAGATGCTATTTAGAGTTGTACATGCAATATTCATATATCCAATATTTAAACATGTGTATTAAACTTGAATTTAAGCAGTAAATTAATCTGGTATTCAATGGTACATGCAATATGTAAACTTGTGTTTAAATATTATTTATGTTCCCATCCATGTTTAGTGTAACCAATTTGGGCATATTATTGTATTTCAATAGTCTATGATATGGTGCCTGAAAATATGTCTAATCATATGGTACTTTGTTTTGTCATCACTAAAATTATTTTCATAAGTCTTTGATATTGTTCGAATAAAAATATGTCTAACGATGTGGTATTCTGTTCGAATTTGAAATTATCTAATAAACACAAATATTACGATTGGTGGTTATGAGCTTGAAATGTGATTTACTTACAGTAGCATTTATGTTGTCAGTGTTGTGGGCTGATAATATTACACTACTTCTCTCAAGTCTAATACAATGTTGTCCAACTGCATGCGAAGACTTGTCGTCAATTTTATAGTAATTGAAGAGATTTTACAGCAAAAATATCATTTTCAACCCAATATAACACCATTTCTTTAAAAAAAAATCAATAGGAGGTAAGACGACTTGTTGAAAATGCAAAGCCTTATACTATGTTAGCTCATATTCCAAATCAACAACTGCATATGACATCGTCGAGTCTCTTTTGCAAGACTAGGAGCATGGTGTTGGGGCTGTTGGGTGCAGCCAAGTGTTCCATCACGTGAGCTGTGAGATCTTCGAATACATATTTGGGGTATACCTCGGGCCTAACCGTTCATGGACTGATATGCGAGGTTGATCCCGTCGTGGCAGGTAGCTTAAGCCCTACTTGACTGAGTTTCCAGGCTGCAACTCAGGTGAGGAGGTCCTTAGAGTAGAGTATTTGGATGATTTTTTCAGCGATATGAGAATAGAAAATTCATCCATCACCTCCATCTCTTCTGGCCATGAGGGTGATCTCATGCGGCCTGATCCGAGACGGCGGAAGACAGAGCAGGCCTGACTGTCACTAGCTGATATCCAGTAGGTTGTTTCCCCTGTCGGTGATTGAGCCATTGGCGGAGGTCATATCTCCTTGACTGGGAAGAGGCGGAGGGTCCCGCATGCATCATCTCTTGTTTCTTCCTCTTGAGTTGGTGGATAAATGCATCCAATTATTTCGGTGCCCTCAAAGTCTTGCATCGGAATGAGTCCCAACTCTCTCATACGACGTCTAGGGGTGTTTTGGGCGTGCTCCTCTGTCGAAATAGCCTCAAGAATGTTAAAGTCCTCACCAAGCGTTCCCACGTTGGTCCCCACGTCCAGAATCTGAGCTGGAGCCTGGAGGTGGTTCATATGGCTTGTCTTCCGATGGAATTGCAACTATCTTGGACTTCACCATAGTTAGGGGAAAGTTGATTATCAGCTTGAGAATTAGTAGGTTTAACTTGTTCGTTTTCAACAGACGGTGCCAATTGTTTGTTCCTAAAATTTCTAGTAGACCTTTAGGAACAATAATAATAGTAATTGATTGTAAATAACTCACCGATTTGTCTAGTCTCTTGTGTATGGGCTAGGACTTTAATGTGTTTCGCCTTGTATATATCATGAGCAAAAGTATACTGTAAGCACAAGAGAATAATAATGGTGGCCCCTTCTTCTCTAGAGAGAGGACATATTTATAATGGCTAAAACTAACCCTAATTGTACACGTGTTTGCATGTTGTGTATTTCTTCGTACCCACGTTAGGTCGTGGCCTAAAGATCGTGGGCGACAAGAAAACTTTCCATGTTTAACATCTTCCTTGAGATATACGAACAACTGTCTTGTCCGCTATGGTAATCGAATCAGAGTGAAGATATGTGATCAGGATAAGATTTTGTTTCTTCAGGATAATTTAACTGCTCAGGTCAGGTCCCTTGCACTTCTGATGATCTGCCAGACTTCCTGATTTTTTGACAGTCTTGGCCCTGATCCTGAGTCTTCCTTAGGATCAGAGCTCTTTCTTTCGTAGCTGTCTGACGGTCTTGACTCAGACTCGTCTAATACGCAGTGCGTCCTGAAGCTCATCAATCTGCCTTTGCTTAGGTCTGTTGTACCAGGGCCTGATGGAGATTTCTTGGCTCTGGGCTGGGCACAATAAACTGAGGAATATTCGTGCCACAAAACTATAGAAAAAATCAATATTTGTTATTATAATAACACCTATTTTGCTCTTATATTATATGAAAAATTATTTATTCTATAAGAGAAAATAAATATATGTAAAATTATAATATTTAATATGATAGTAATACACATTTGCTCCTCATGTATTACTATATGAACAAACTTGTGTTACTTTAAGTACAAAATATGTTTTTATTAAAAATAAATATGTGTCTTTAATTTAATCTATCATCCCTTAAAAACTGACATATTAATCTGTATAGTAACACAATTTTCATATGTATATAAAAATAAGTAAATATTGTATCAAAGAATGAGGAAGGGCCTATAAATTAAAACCAAAACATGGGTAAACTGCCATGGAAGATCATGAGGAAAATCACGTGAACTCAATTGAAATTAATACAAAATTTAACTATTTAAGCAACGTTCCACATTACAAACGAAGGGGCAAAAATTCCAAAGCAAGAATCGGGTTTTACTACATATATAGCGACTTCCATATAGAGCCTGGTGTCAGCGTGTAAAATAAAGCGCACACTCCATCAATTTGTTGAACAAGGGAAAGAGATGGAGGATGGGGCTGCAGAGGAGCTGCGGAGAAATAGAATTCAAGTGTCAAGCTCCAAGAGATCCCTCTTCTTCTATGTTAATCTTTCCAAGGTTTTCTCCTCCTTTTTGCTCTTCCTTTTGTTATTTAGGAATGTTTGTTCTGTTGTGCATATATACGCATCTGTTGGTTTGGGCTAGATATAATTTGTCGTTTTTCCTCTTGTTTCAGGCTTAGCTAATTGTGTTGTTCTAGCTCTTTTAGGAGTTGATATGGTAGTGTTAAAAGGGCTTGGGGGAAATGCTGAAATCTGTTTAATTTTGAATTTTGATTTATAAATTTTGCCTGAAATAAGAAAGAAAACATATGATGTTGCGTTTGGATTGTAGGATTTTTAATCGATGATAACTCTCATATTGAACTGCTACTGGAATATAGCGTAGGAGGATCTAAAAATTAGCTAAAATATGGAGTAGTTTGAAATACTTCTGCAAATTCTCTGCTCAAATCATTTAATTCAAATGCGACTTGAATATAATTTGGTGCGGAATTTGACTAAATAGTTACCCTGTACTGTACTTGGAAGTGACTCGAGTAAAATATTGAAAGCTATTACTATGCATTGATATTCTTGCAATATGAGGGTTCCATCCATAGTATTAGTACATGTTAATTTGCAGTGAGGTTATTAGGAATTTTCTAGATATTTCCATTGATGATGAAGCAAAAGGAATGCACATTTTTGTGTGTTTATTTCCATATTATGAGTCTGTGTGCAATCACTAAAAAATGAGTTGATCCTTGTGTTTACAGAGGTACTTGCAGCAGTACGACGAAGTGGAACTATCTGGTCTTGGAATGGGTATTACTTTCATCTCCAATCATGTAGATTCAGATTTATCAGCTGCTTAACGTCTTAATAAGCATGATTTTGTTGTTATAAGTAAGACCAATTGTCTCCTATCTAGTTTCACAATTTGTAGTGTTTGTTGCCTACAGCTATTTCCACTGTAGTAAGTATTGCCGAAATTTTAAAGAACAACGGATTTGCCGTTGAGAAAAGTAAGATATTTATCTTCATCTTCTGTTTTTATCTTATATTGGTTATATATCCTTTATTTTTCCTATGCATTCTTGCTCTTTCCTTTCCCTTGATATAGCATTTTTGTGATCTCATTTTGCAATTTGCTCTGTTTATTGTGCATGAAGGCATCAAAACATTGACTGTGGACTTGCGAGATGATCCAAGGGCCCGACCGTTCCCCAAGGCAAAGGTGTGACTTTCTGACTTCTTAACTAATGGAATAGAGATAGATCAGTTAGGGCTCATTTGCTACTGGGTTTCATAAGATGAGATAATGTAAATAATGATGTCTTCAACAAGCGATTGACTTATTCAACCGTTAGCTACAAGAAATATGCTACAAGTGATAACTCAAGTTATTTCTAATCTCGGGTTTGATGTTATGCATTATTACGTGTGATAACATAGCAAATGATGAATTTACCCCTCAATCAAATTAATGAAGGATAAATTAGGGGTATTGCAGTAAATTGGGAGGTAGGATGCATGAAGGATTTAGTAATAATACGGGTAATACTTTTGAAAAGGTATTGTGGATACCTGGTTACCAGGTTGAATGTATTGTTCGATACCGAGGCAAACACAAGATAAAGGGCATAAGACATCAATACCAACCTTATCACCACTAGCAGACGAGCCCTTAGGGAAAGGATATAGAAGTTAATTATGAGTTTCTTATGAAGCCAAACTCAACATAGATTACCCAGATTGTCGCCTGTGTTGAATTGGGCCCCATAAGAAAATTCGGTGTTGAGTTCTGTATCACTACTCGATGTGATTATTAGTTTTGACTTTTGAGTGTTAGATGTGTGATTTGATCAGTCACCTTATATTTTTTCAGCTCTCACACGTATCTTCAGCTTGAACTTCACTATGTTAACAAGGATATCGGACTTTATAAATTGAATCCGCCACAATATACTCATTTGTTTACTTATGTTATGCACTTGCATATTGAACTTCAGGTGAACACTTTGCCCTTATATTTTTTGTAATTTTCATTTGTAGATCGAAATATTACTTGGCAAATCGGAAAATTTTGATGAATTAATGGCTGTTGAAGAAGAGCTCATCGAAGGGGAAGGTGGAGAGGAGATTTAAGATACATCTCTATGAAGTGTCGTCCAATCGCCCACCACTACGTCATTTGCTCGAATCATATCTATGTAGATACAATGATGTTTTTCATTAGAGTTGACAACTAGTAACTTCCATGGAATCTATGTTAGCGCTTAGATTGTGCCTTCTGATATAACAATTAGATCTGTGAGCTATAATTCGTTTAGATGTTTCAGGCATCGGATTGTTTAGTTTCAGCTTCTCGATTTTGTGTTCTGTTGATTGTGGTAATGGTTACAAGACATGGGTTATTTTATTATTTCTGTGAAAAAGTGCTAAAACACACAAACAAGTTCTGAGATGATTTCATCACAGGATCGATATTACTTTTTATGGTAATAAACTGCATCAGTTTTAATGAAAGTGGTAAAATTCAATGAGTGATACATTCCTTTTATAATTATAATTCTTTCTCATAGAATGTGATACTGGTTATATGTTTTGCAGGTAAATTTTTGCCTTAAAACATATTAAGGTCGATTATACAAACATTTAATTTATTCCCTAGTCAAAACCTCACCCTACTATCATTTCCTCCAAAGGCAATTAATTATAAATACTTTACATATGTGACAAAGCAGAATTATCAACTGGTTAAAACTTCATTACTCATGTGAGAGAGTTCGTGAATTTGAATTATCATTTTCATTTGTAAAATTCACTTCATACATGTATATGTATAATGTACAAAATTTCAAAATGGAACTCCAAATTGCTCAATTATAAAGAAAAAACCACACATACGCTTTAAGCAAATACACCTGCCCTCATCTGAAAAATCCTTGATTTTAGACAACATCCGAGCAAAAAACTCTGCGGTAAAAACAAAACTGTAAAAAGAAAATTAGTGTCCGTTCCTCATCTGTAATCTGTGTTAAATATAGCCATAGTGGACTTCATGCTGGGAATGGATCTTCCTATTCACCATCTTCTTTCTCTACCAAAATCTTCTTACACGCTTCATAACACATGAAAGATATCCCTGCAGCAGGGATCAACTTCACGCAGCTCGGCCCGAGCCCTCTGTACAAGCCTCCGATCCCTTCGCGTTCAAGGATGGTTGCAAGAGCGTGAATCACGTTCTTGTATACTGGCCTCCCGCTCACAGCCCCAACCTGCATGTGTTTACGAGCCACCTCAAGAGGGAATGTGGCCGTACTCGAAATGGCACCTGCTAACGACCCTATCACGAGAGTTTCAACGTTTCCAATCTTCTTGTGTTTGAATATTTTCCTGTAGGCTTTCCGTAAAGAGTCGTACGCACAGTAGTTGGTGGCGGCGTAAGGGATTACCCCGATAAGGGTCGGAGCTAAGCCTCTGTAGAGCTCTCCGGGCCCACCCTCTTGCAGTATTTTCACAAAAGCATCGAACAATCCGTTATACATGTCTCTCTGTTATATGCAAATCGACCAGTGAGCGTAAAATATAGAGAAATGAGGGTGCACCAGTTGTGCGGTGCACAACTAATACTATTAAATGAAAACATTAAACACCTTTTAGTAAAACAACTAATACCAATGCAGCTGAATTGCACGAAGGAACCGAGTTTTGGATATGCTATGTTGGTACCTGTATGGTGAGTCGAGTCTTGAGCAACTCGAGTGGGTATGTCACCAATGTTGAGGTGACTCCAGCAGAGGCTCCTGCGATTAACGATGGAGGGATAGGTAATTTGGGCTGTTCACTGGGTTTTGCTGACAAATATTTGTTGACAGTATCATAAACGAATAACTGCAAAAGAAAAACAGTTTTGAGGAAAAAGTATGAACATAATTCAAGATATTGTTGCAAGTGATTGGAAAAAACAATAATATCTATGATCCTCAACGTTTAGCTGGAAGTAGAGTCTGAAACTCTAAAGAGGTGAAAAAACTAATCAGTCATCTCACCGATGGATAGTGAAGGATCAAATAGTTTTACAATAAATTTGGATAAACCTAGTTATAGTCAACAATAAATTCGTCGTAAAAATGTTAGCTGTAATGTAAAACAAACATAGATAATGAAAGAAAATTAGGAGTGAATGGAGGGGAGAAAAGAACCGCAAACACAATTACACGAAAATAAGTTTCCACTTTATCCATCACATATGGGCTTTAAGGATGTAAAGATCTTAAAGACAAATGGAACAATAGATAGACAAGGTACTCCTATATTTATCTATTTTAGTTTCACTTTATTCTAAGTGTTGTTTACTCCCTCGAAATAAAAGAAAAAGATCAATTTTTTACAAATTTATCAAAGATCATTCTCCATGTTAGCATTGGAAAAATTAGTTCAGAAAAAACATCAAAGAAGCACATGAGGAGCGATTAAATTTCTTGAAAAAAAAAACCAACTACATGAACAAATCGAACACTAGCAGGACGGATAAGATTAAGTGCAAATGAAGTGCTCTAGTGCCAGGAAAGATCCGGGTATAGCTTAACTGAAAACCTATGAGAATGTTTGCTGTTATTATTAATCAAAGAAGGAGATGCAGAAGGGGAAAACCAAGAAGGAATAATAAACATGCCACCTCATTAGAATTCTCGTGATGATTTGTTATACCATGTCCAGATCAAAACATGAAGAAAATATAGTTATGGGTTGGGCATCACACTCTTCCTAAACTTTCCCTGATAGATTGAAGTAAATAACTCAACATAATGGTAATATAATAAGGTGAAAAAACAGTGCTACACAAATTGTACACAACTCCACCATCCTCGTTCACTTCTTTAATCCTGCCCCTATTCCATACGGGATGGTATTCAAAATGTGTAGGATATATCACAGTGAAATGTTAATTGTAAATTACAAACCCCCCCCCCCCTGTTTCTGCATCAAAGCATCACTCAGAAAGGGTCAACATAAATCACCATAAAGAAGCTCAACAAACTGGGATTTGCTCATGAGTAAAATGCTTATATTCATGTTAAATCTCTACAGGTGAAACGCCTTCAAGCTATCAACTAACATCCATTATGTGACACAATTGGTGAGTCTCAACTCTCAAGATAAGCCTCAACTATTATGTCACCACCTAAACCAAAACATAATAAAGAATAACAACAGCAGCAGCTCAGAAACACATTTAGGCCATTAAAATCAAGAGCAGCAAACAGATGATAATCATAAAAAAACGATATAAATCAGCTGAATTCGTCGAACTTCATCTTACCTCTATGGCTTTGCTCGGTGTAACTCGAATCACATTCACAAAATTCCCCCTAAACAATCCTTTCCATCCATCTGTTTTCATGATACTATGGAACACCTCAGCAGTTGAATGCCCACTGCTCCCCACCATCAAATGAGTCCTAATTGTCTCCAGTGGAGCAACTGCAGTCCTTGAAACAGCCCCTGCAATTCCACCACTAACCAACCTTCTTAATGAAGGATTAGAGATCTTAATCTTGAGTTTAAGCCCACCTTTTCTCTTATTGATCACGCCCTTTTCCCCCTCCGTAACACCAAAATTCTTGAATCCTTCAGGCAATGTAACATACTTCACAAGCAAATCTGCGTAGGGTAATTTGAGGCCGCCATTTTCGTTGTTCCCCATTTGCACAGAGGCAAACAAGCCACCACCAGGATATGAGCTGCAATCTTGATGGCCCCATTGAAGCCCCATGTGAGAATTTGATAAAACCACCCCATCATTCTTAAACGCCAAAGAACTCATTTCTACTTTCATACCCCACCCTTCAAGATTTTGATAAACCCTAGAATAATCACCCTCTGCAGCCCTGTGAATTTGAAGATTTCTTCACGTTTCCTGGCAATTAGATGAAGGTGAAGAAGCAAAAGATTCGATTTTGGGGAAATGGGTGGGCATAAAATCCATTTTTGACAGAGAATATCAACCTAAATGATTGTATAATTCCTTCCAAGAATTCAAGCCAGTAGGCCTACGAGAAATAGATAATCTCAGAGTCTGGTGGAGGCACAACATCAATGGTGTTTTCACTAATTATTAATAAATGACATAGTGGGGGAATCAGAGATGAAGGGCTGAGCTTTGCGGAGGCGGAGGAATCAAGAAAAGGTTCCTTTGTGAGGTGGGCTACTCTCTTCCTGCTTCTTCACACCTTGAACTCTGAAAATAGAATATATACATATATATGTATATATATAAATCGTGCCAAACAATTGAAAATACACAAACCATACAAAAAATAATACTAGTACTACTACGTTCACTTTCCCATATCTACTCTACGTGCTACAATAGAAGTGAGCCACTCAGCAGCCCCTCCAGTTGATACTACACAAGTGGATCGATACTGTATATAATAAAACTGCTACCTGCCCAAAATTTGAAAACTACCCATTCTCATTCTTATTTTTCACTTTTTTATTTATTTATACATAAAACTTTTTCTCATTCGTTTTGAAATAATTTATGCTCACACATACAATTTTTTTTATACTTTATTTATCATTTTAATATAAAATTACCTCCATTCCTGTTTATATTTCTCATCACTTTTGGGCACATAAATTAAGTAAAAATAAAAAATTATAAATGATGTGATAAAAAAGTAAAAAAAATATATAAACAGTAATGAAAATAATAATTAAAAAATAAATAATAATTTTTTAAAAAAAAGTAAAAAACAAATGTAAAACATATAGTGTGACGGAGGGAGTACTAATTTTCATTATATCTCGTCTCACTTTTCTAAAGAGAAATAATTTCATTGACATGGAAGTAGTATTTTTCTATACTCTTTTCATTCTAAATTTCATTGTCATGAGGACTAAAAAAGAAAGATAGAACTAAGAGTATTGTGAATGTATTATGATATTCACTTATAAATAAAATAATTATTTGCAAAGAGTTATAAAGTGATATTTTTATAAAAGGAATGTTATACATTTGGTGGATTGACGAACAAGAAAAGATATTTTTAGTGGACAGAGAGAGTACTAAATTAAAAAAGTATCAATAATACATTAAATATATAAATCAATCCAATTGTTGTATAAAGGATATTTTTTATTGAGTTATTCTACTATACATCATGTGCATGATATATATGCATTTGAATTTTAAAAAAAGAATATCTTAAACCAAACCAGTAATCAGTAATATCTCAATAAATAATCAGTAGTAATTTAATTGCAAAAAAGTGAATAATTTGACATGTTATTGTTTTGACAAAATAATAAATTAAAATTAAGCTTAAAATTTAAATGCATATCATGCAGATGGAGTACACTAGAATGACAAAGTAATTGTATGAAAATATTTCATGATAAGCTTATCATGAACAAATTTTAAAGTATCAAATATTTAATTAGGATATCAAAAATTTCACCAGGTGTATCAAAAGTTGAGGTCAGCAAAATCTATATATTAACTTTAACTTTTGATACACCTGATAAATATTTTGATACACTTGACCAAATATTTGATACATTAAGACAATTTAATGAGCTTATTATAAATTATTTTCACACAATACCTACTCTACTTAGTTTGTGTTTCTTATAATATTACACAGGATTTGAATACGTATATTGGATACGATATTAATTCTTGTACTGTCATGTAGTCCATAAGAGATAGATTCTTATAATCAGTTGGTTTAATGAATTCATTAAAGTTCAAAATTATTGGCTTAGTCTTGTATGCACCGGTTACACTGTGCAACTCAAGTTCATTTTTAAAAAATTACACAAAATACTACTGAAAAGTTACACATGTTATTACTGAAAAATGTATCTTTAATAGTGTAACTTTTCAGTAATAATTTGTGTAACTTTTTAGTAATAAATAGTGTAACTATTTAAAAATACACTTGAGTTACACGATATAATTGGTGCACAAGAGACTTACTCAAAATTATTAGGTTATAGCTCAATTATTTGATTATTTATTTTTAAATTTAAAACTTAATTTTTTTATATTGTAGTTTTTTTATCTACACTCTAATATTTTGGTGGATTTGGAGCACATTTTAAAGTGATTATTTTAATTTTGTAAATTTTACTTTAATTTTCCGTGGTAGTGTAATCTCTCTCTCTCTCTCTCTCTCTCTCTCTCTCTCTCTCTCACACACACACACACACACACACTCAAAATAAATAGATTGAAGAAAACATTTGTCTAATAAAATAGTTTGCTTATCAACAAGACTACAACATTCACCAAGTGAGATAAAATTAGGCAAGTGGGAAATGTGAGGCCTGGTTTTTACTTATGCAGTGGGTATTGGAAATTCATTACTTCAATATAGGTTAAAGAAATAGTGTACTAAAATACAATGAGAATGACTAGCACTGATGGATGCAGTGCAATCAATACAACACTAAGCTCGATCACCTCTTACGAAGAAACGGTGCTAGAAATGTCACGCCTCCGAACCTGTCTTCTTTTTTTCCTGGAAATAGGGATGAATGTACTGTACACCTTCAAGGTATAATGGTGTTTGCATTTCAATCAAACGAGAAACCTGCACGATTCAGCTCGTTTAGAATTTCGTCACCTGGAAGTGACAGAGATAATTATGCTACTGAAGATGAGAAAATACTCACAGCTCTTTGAAATGCAAACTGTTCCTCTTGGCCTGACATAAGTGAAATAATTCCTGATGGTGTTCCTCCGGCACTCACATTGCCTTCTGACAGAACGTCTCGTCTGAGTTTTGTATTTTCTGTTTCTGTTTCAAATTGGAAGCTGAAAATGACAGTACACATTCAGTTTTGTGCACTTTTTTTCCAGAATTCCAACATATATGACAATTTTATTTCCCAGCTCTTTCGTTTGTGTAATTCTTTATGGTAAAGGATGGAGATGGAACAGAACAGAACGACAAAGAAAATTTTATAATAAAAATGAAAACAGAAACTGAACTCCATGTAAGGAATATGACTGCTATACCATTTTAAGAGGGTACGGTAAGCTACTCAAGATACTTGCCTTTCTAAATCAAATAATGTGCCCTCTTCTGTTCCCTGAAACAGATCATCAATGGAAGCAGCAGCTGAACAATATAGGCAACAATGATGATTGTACAATTCATCGATGAGGGTGATAAATCTCCTAGCCTGACAAAAAAAAGTCACTACCTAAGTGAAAGGGGGGATATATAAATGGATCAGATGACAAAGATACAGAAGAAATTAAGGAAAAGTTTATTAGCTGGAATCCTGCTAGCAAATTTAACCAGAAAAAGTAAATGAATATTCAAACATGCTCCCGTGCACCAAACAGAAAGGCGTATATATTGACATATATTTATAATTTCCATATAATCTCAATACACATACAAACATGGCAAAAAACACACACATTTATAATTATACAAGCTGAGGAAAAATAATTTACCTTATCTCGAATACGCATACTCATTACAGGGATATCTGCTATGAAGACTGTATGGTAAGTTCTGGCAATGGCAATATAATCAGCTGCCCCAATCTGCATGCTTAAGTTGAGAGAGATAGATATGAGGAGAAAAAAAGAGAAAAAAAAGAAGAAGAAACAGTTAAGGATGTGGAAGTCAATCAACAAGCTAGTTCTCAGAGAAAAGCATCATAAATATCGTATACATATTTGCATGTTCTTCTGCCATGGAGGCTGCAGGATCTTAACTTGAGATGTCTATACTATCAAACTAAATTATCGATATTCTGGAGATAGTCCTAATTCTAACTTCAACTCACAGTCCAAGAGCCTATCTTCCAAAAGATGTGGAAGAAAGAACTATATTAACACCATGAAATACACCCATGGGCTTCAAGGAGTTGAATTTAAAACGAGAAACTACAACAAGTATAATAAAGATCGATGTAAAAAAGACACAAGTTCAAGATTAGTTTACATCCAAACGTCAAAACATACCGGCTGACCACATAAATATTCAAATGTGAAACGTGCCACCCCATTGCAGCTTTCAGGGACTTCCAATGATCTGATCAATGATGAAAAAATGTTATCACAACAAAAGTTAAAATGCATATCTGATAAGTACTCGCTAACCTTCCAAACATCACGGGAAGAGTTTGAGGAGCGACTCTCCGTCCAGACTGTCCCACAATCATGTTCCACATATTTTCATACTTCATTGTGTTAGTGCTATCAAGAGGCCAAAGGTAATGAGTCTGAAGATGCAGCAAGGAATTCCATATTAATAAAGCACATCTTCAGCAATTCATCTAGTTGCACTCAAATTTCAAATGCCAGAGCAAAACAGCATGAAGATAAAGAAGTGACAAAAACAGAATCTATGACCACCAACGACTCTCTCTGCAGGATTGAACAATAAAATTACATGAAAATAATACAAAGAGTTCTGTAATAATATATGCATCATACTTGCAGATATTATAGATGAATCAGAAAAGATTCATCAAGTGAAGAGTACAATGCATACTATGAGATTCCTGCAAAAGAATCCAGAGAAAGAAGTATTGAGAAGAAGAAACAGTAAAAATTCCCAGTGGTGATCCAAAACCAGTACCATTTGAACATAATTTAAGAGTTTAACATTTTTATTGCTTCAATAATCATGCATTTCAAATAATATCAGCTTAATTCTGATCAAATGCATACAGCTGGATACCCATCCGGTTTTTGCGGTAAAAAGTGAACTTTATAACTGAAGTTCCCAGGTAATTACCTGATCAATTGAGCTTTGTCCTATATAGCGACGGTAATCAATTTCACTTCCAATAAGAACATTTTCACTGTGTTCGTTTAGCCTGTCCAGTAACTCTTGAAAAATCTCTTTTTGCATGCCATCCTGAAAAGTTAAGTATATATTATGGCCAAGAAAAGTGCCATTGTAAAACAAAATAATGAGTAGTTGCTAGAAATTATTCCACGCCATCCTCATGGAATAATTTACTTGATGCACACCTGATTTAAATCCGTTGGCGCTCGATTACTTGTAGCCACAAGAACAGTTCCAGTACTCAATAATCTGCTTAAAATTCCAGATAAGGCCACAATAGCAAATACATCAACTGTCTGCAAAAGAAAAGCAAGATGTCGAGTTATTCCACCCAAAAGAACCACAAATACATGAAACACATCTCGAGCCAATGAGACATGATAAACTAACATTTGTTTATCTAATTGCATGAGCACGCAATAGAAGAGCATGGATAAACAAACTAAACCAAAAATCTACATCAGCAAATAGATTAGTTTAATGAACCGATGTGATAGAAAAGCCAATAGTACCTTATCTATGTTTAAACTGGTTTTCTCATAACCAACGGATACTTGATAACTTGCTACAAAGATAAAAGTTCAGAGTAGAAGAGCACAGCAATATAAATATCGAACCTGGATTTCATCAAAGCAAAGGACACTGGCTCCTCTTTGATGTCCTTGTCCATCAGCAAGAAACTTGTCAGCAACAGCTGGCAGAATATTTTTCATAGTCATTTCTTGCTTATATTTTTCTTCTTCAACTAGCCACTCCTTAATTTTGGTATCAAAGGGAAGATTCATAACCCAGTTGGAAATACTGGATTGAAGAGACTCTTCTGTCTTTTGACTCTTCCACACTTTATGCATGAGATCATGAATTTGAAGCATAGCCTGAGAATTATCATTCAACAAGCTTAGATCATGTAATTTTTTTTTCGCATAAGCTTTGATATTTGTTCTGTTACACCATGCACTTAATTCAACTTCCATACAGTTAAAATTTTTGTACACATACTAGGATATAAGTAAGCAGGAAATCTCAGAAAAAGACATGCAATGTGTCAAATTCAGACAAATTACAGACATCAGTTTTAACACCTTTATGCCGGCTCAACTACTTGTACTCATCAAGGATTGGAGTACTAGGCTTGAAAGATCAAATAAACTTATCAATATAATTTATGAATTATGATGCTGTTAAGTCCAAGTATACATTCGGATTCTGCTAAATACAATTATACACTAAAAGTTCAAAAGTGAATACATTTTTTCTGGGCCATCTACTCATATAGTTGGTTGGTGCATTTGTCTTTTGAGTTTTCTGCAGACTGTTTATGTGATACGTCACAGCAGAAGACAACTTTCTCGGACAGTAAAAGACAAAAAGTTCATGTCTTTACATTTCATAAAAATTGAACATATACCACACACCTTTTATAAATATCTCACTGTAAGGATCATCAAATGCACCATCTCGGAACAAGTAAATTATGGAAAAAAAAAAAGTGGAATTGAGCACTTGCCTCATGAAAGTGAAGCCTCCTTCGATGACGAACAATTCCTTCCGTTGCACTATAAAACATATCCATGAGCATTGTCTTCCCTAGATAAGGCATAGTGGTTTTAGTTTCCCAGGAAAAGCAAGAAAAGATGCAGCATTGATTCTTCGATTGAAGATAGGAAGAAGGTTATGACATCATGAAACATAGTTCAGGGAAAGGAAAAGATCGAGTAAGATGCAGCAGCAAACCACTTCCAACATTTCCATAAATGTATAGTCCTTTTGGAGCTGGAGGAGCAGTGGGACGCTGACCAACCAGCAAATCTAGTTTCTTTTCTCTATTAAGATACGACACCCATTTCCCCACACCAGGTTCAACACTATCAGATTTTCTGCAGAATTAAGACAAAATGTTCATCAGTAAAGGAAGAGATTTGAGTGCCCAGAAAAAAGGTTACAGTTGGTCATACAGGAGTCCATGCCACTAATCATTAACCACGGCAGGGATAGGGATATAGAGTTGTTCCATAATATGTAACCTATCTACTAGGCAATTCAATTTGTGAAAAACAGTTTTCACCCCCTGCAGAAACAAATCTCTAATTTTTCTTTTCTCAACTCGGCTTAGTTTGAATTTCTAAGAAGATATTTTTTTACATAAGCCAGATTCTAAAAGCTTTTACACCAATCATATACAAGCATAGGGGAGGCAGGCTACTGGTAAGCAGTCTAATCTGATCAGAATATAACGAGACTAATGAAGGAACGAAGTTTATTTTCCTCACCTAATCATCCACTTTGGGAAAATATTCTGACGCTTTTTAACAGACAGTGAAGCATCTCCCTGTTGTTTTGCCTTGGCTTCCTCCAACATAAGCCTCCGTCGTTCATTTTCCCGGTTCTCATACCATTTAGAGAGGTTTGCCTGTGAAATAACACCAAATACCTGTATCACAAAGCATGGACATAATTTAAAGAGAAAAAGACGAGCATCATCTCAAATATAAACCCAACATGATATTCCTCCATATCTCTCTCATATTTATCCAGCCTCCCCAGCAAATTATCCAGTTCAAAAGCAACCTTTTCCTGGTAAGAATCATGTTTCAACTTCCCTTGATTAACAAGACTCTTATAATAAGCAAGTGGCCCTGGTAGCAAAACAAGAATTGAGTATCAAAGCAACACCTAGGGAAGATTCTAAGAGAAAGTAAACCATAGAAAAACCACACAATTGAACTATGTTCGGACTTGGATGCTTAACTAGATAGAAATAGGTGAAATTTTCATTTAGATTTGGATGGTAATGAACTCTAATTCCAGTTCTAAGTCCGGTCCCTTGTTAGTTAAACTATGAAAGTTTCCGTGGCCACAAATTATGATTAGTATCAGGAACACAATTATATTCATTACATACTATAATTACTCTATATATATATATTCCATTACCGTAGAAGAATTTTCATACTAAACGTCCCTTAAAAGAAAGTGAATTATTAGACATGATATCAAGTCATGATGCTACTTGCTAGTTTGCTTTCTTGACAAGACAATACTCTTGCACCAACCAAAACACTCAGAAATTGAAACTTGCAATATATAATAAAGAAAAACATAGTCTGATCACTCTCCAAAATCAATTATTCACTGGAACGAGAAAATGAACCATTATGTACAACAACCCACATCATGAAATCATTAGTAAAAACACACCAATTCAAGAATCAAGAAATAAAAACCAATTCACGAAAAGAGAAACGAAAGCGGGCATTCAAGAATCAGAAATAAAAGGGCTAAAGACATGCGCTTGCGTTCTTTCACAGATACACTAACCGGGACGCCTGGAGAGAGAAGAATGTGGATGATCACAGTATACCCGAAATTGGGTAACGGGGAATTTACAGGGTCGACCGTAGAATCGACAGGACACAGAAAACAGGAGTTTCTTCATGTTCCGTTTCCTCTCTCTCTCTCTCTCTCTCTCTTTCAGAAATCAGTCGAATCTAACAACAAATTTAATTAAAGTTAAATGCTTTACTGAGGTTAGTTATTAAACGCCGGTGTTCCTAGTTATTATGTTCGACGTGGCTCAGCTTCATCCAGCCACTTTACAACTTAGTTTTTAATTACTCCTCCATTCCACTCATACTTTCGTACTAAGCATCCCAATTTTACTTTGATACACATAATATATATATATATATATATACTCATAAAAATAAATAAAATATATTTTATTATTTAATTTTATATTCACATACTCAATTTTTCTTTGTTGACAAAAACTTATATGAACTCGGAAACTCGGGTTTTTCAATTATCACTGTCATGTGTATATACTATCATGTTATGCACATACACTATCACTGTTTAAAAAATTAAGTATATTTTTATAATAGTTAGTATGCATGAGTAACAGTGATAGTGATTATACATAACAGTGATAGGAGTTCATATGAACTCAAGTTCACAAGAGACATACTCTTTTTAGTTCATGTATCATCTCCAAATATAAAAGTAGTTCCGGAAAGGGGGAGTATAATTTTGAAAAAATAGAGTTTTTTGTCCTTTATGTTTTGTTGATTTTATTTTTAATCTTGTCAACTCTGCACTTCTGTATTCAATTCTGTAACTTTCAAAGAATTTATTTTTATCCTAAAATCGGCTACTCTAGGTCACCTTTCTGGTTTCTGCTGACGTGACACGTATTTTTATTTATTTATTTTTTAGAATGTCACTGGAAAGATGACTTGTAGTATTGATTTAAGAATTAAAAAATAATTTTTTTAAATTACAAAACTAAAAACAAAGTCAACAAAATTTATTGGACAAAAAACACTATTTTCCATATAATTTTTCTATCTAATTGAACAATTTGAAGTTACTACGATTTTGATTCTAACTTGGAGCATGGAAGTATGGAAATTCATCTACACTCTTATCTAATGGAAGGGTCACTATGACAAAATTACCAATTTTTTACCTAAAATCAAGAATCTTGTAAAAGGTGTAATATCAAACCAATAATGAAAATTTTATACCCAAACTAAATTAATAATGTTAATTAGTGTGAAATAAATAACCCCTCCTACATTTCATTGAAAAACTAAGACACGATAGTGAAAGCAACTGTTTCAGAGTTCATCAACTGGAGAACAATATTAGCATGAGTGCAACTGTAAAAAGACAAGTTCTTGTAAATTTTATGGAAAGGGTCATATCATGCTTCGGTGATGAGTATCTCAGAAGACCCAATGAACATGATTTTGCCAGATTGCTATATGTTGGGGAACAACGTGGTTTCCCAGGCATGATAGGCAGTATTGACTGCATGCATTGGGAATGCAAAAATTGTCCTACAGTATGGGCTGGACTATTATTTTGGAAGCTATTGCATCTTATGACTTGTGGATATGACATGCTTTCTTTGGTACACCAGATTCGTGCAATGATATTAATCTACTTCATTGATCTCTAGTTTTTAGTGATGCCTTGGAAGGCCGAGCACCAAATGTTAGATATGTTGTGAATGGTCTAGAATATGATAGAGCATATTATCTCACTGATGGCATATATCCTTCATGGGCTGTTTTTGTAAAGTCAATTACTTCTCCAAAACTCCAAAAGCACAAGTTGTTCGCTCAACGTCAAGAGGCTGTCCGAAAAGATGTGGAACGAGCTTTTGGAGTCCTACAAGCTCGTTTTGCATTTCTTCGACGTCCGTGTCTTGTTTGGGATAAGCTGTTAATGGGAAAAATAATAATGACTTGTATCATCATGCACAACATGATAGTGGAGGATGAACGAGACACTTACTAAAATTATTATGACCCTACTGAATTTTTAAGGGATGATCCTACAGATAAAGATTAATGTTTTCAGTACTCTACTGAACGCATTGCAAATTTGTCCACTTACATGATTAATAAAGAATAACTTCGCAATAAAGAAGCTCACAATATGATAAAAAAATGACTTAATTGAGCATATATGGGAAAATTTTGGAACTAGCTAGAATAACTGTGTTTTGCATCTTTTATGTTTGTAAGTTTTTATTTTATGCAACTATTTGTAAGTTTTTTTATTTTATGCAACTATTTGTAAGTTTTTGTTTTTATGCAACTATTTGTAGTTTGAGTTATTTCTATTTATTTCAACTATAGACATTGTATCTTATATTAAATGTATGATAATTATTTTTCTTAATATATGGTAAATTAGTTTGTATTTTTTTTACACATTTTAAATAAGATAACAAGAAAAATATAACATGCTAAATTAGTTTATGATAATTTTTTTTTAATATATGATAATTAATTTATATATATTTTTTATACATTTTAAATATACTAAATATTAATTTAAAATTATATATAATTAATAAAAAATAAAATAATAATAATTAAGTTGGGTTGTGGATGTGAGTATAAAAAAGATAAAATTAAGTTGAATTATAGATTGTACATGCGGAGGTTGTGTTAAATGGGGTTCATGGATAAGGTAAGTCTTACGAGGAATAACGCAAAAGAATTAATATTTTCCTAACGACACCGTATTGTAGCCCAACACAATTTGTTGTGTTTTCTTCCCAGTACTCAATAGTCAATCCGACTCTGCATCATTTTCAACCTTTTCTCACAGTAATACAGCAATGAGGCTGAACTACGCTATTTGCAGACGAATTGCTTCTTTTTCAGCCATTGCTTCTCTGCATCATTATCAACCTTTTCTTCAATCCTCCTTTCTTTTTTGTCATAATCCCACTTTCACTCACCACCATACATACTTTTCCTCCTCCAAACCCAGATTCGATTTTGGATGTATCCGTCAGCCCCAAGGTGCTATAACTTTGTTTCACAAGATGGTGGCATTGAAGCCGCTTCCCTCTGTTGTTCATTTCAATAAATTGTTGGGTGCTCTTGTCAAGATGAAACAACACTCTGCTGCCCTCCACCTGTTCGACAGAATGCTTGAACGAGATGCTCCTGTTAACATCTACACCTTCAATATTGCAATTGATTGCTTTTGCTGCCTCAATCGTGTTGATCTCGCATTCGCTATATTAGGCAGCCTTGTCAAGCGTGGATATACACCTGATGTTGTGACCTTTAATACTCTCATCAAAGGCCTTTTCTTGGTAGGTAAGGTCGCCAAGGCCGAAAAACTGTTCTTGAAATTGCTTAGGGAGAGAATATGCAAGTTGAGTGAAGTTACATATCTTATTGTGATTAATGGGTTTGACAAAGCTGGACACACTCTCAAGGGCCGTGATTTGCTTGTAGTGTTGGAGAAAGGAAGATGCAAACCTGATATCATGGCTTACAACACAGTAATCGACAGTCTATGCAAGGACCGAATGGTGGATGATGCCCTCCATCTCTTCTCCAAGTTGGCCGAAAAGTGCATGACCCTAATGTTATAACATATAATTCACTGTTACATGGTCTATGCAATTTTTGTAGATGGAAGGAGGCGAAACACTTATTAAATGAGATGGTGGCTCACAAAATCTCCCCAGATGTGGTTACTTTTACCATTTTAGTGGATGCCTACTGCAAGGAGGGATTGTTGAAAGATGCTGAGAATGTTTTCGAGATTATGAGGCAGCTGAATGTTCAACCTAATATCATCACATATAATGCCTTGATTGATGGATACTGTTTGCTGGAAATGATGAATAAAGCCCGGGAAGTTTTTAATTCAGCCGTAGGATCGGGCCTCAAGCCTGACATTGGAAGCTACAATAGCTTGATGAACGGATACTGAAAAAGGGGGCATGTGAATGAAGCTTGGCGTCTTTTTCTTGAAATTCCTTGCAAAGGGTTGGAGCATGATGTGATTTCATATAACACAATGATGCAGGGATTATTTCGTGCTGGCAGATGGAGTGATGGCTTCAAGCTTTTTGAAGAGATGCAAGCTCGACAATTGTTTCCAGATATAATGACTTGCAGCATACTGTTGGAAGGGTTGTGCAATGCTGGACGAATTACCAAAGCATTTTCATTTTTGCATATGATGGAAGACAATGGTGTTAGTCCTGACATTGTACCATATAATATCGTCATTAATGGATTGAGCAAGGATAATAAGATGGACAGGGCAGTACGTCTATTTAACGAACTACCTTCCAAAGGTTTGCAGCCCAATGTAATTACGTTTAACATCCTCATTGGTGCACTTTGTGAAAAAGGAGAAGTGGGGGAGGCTAAGGATTTGCTTTTGAAAATGGAAAAAAGTGGTTGTTTACCCAATAATGTGACGTGCAATGTTTTTGTACAGGGTTTCTTAAAGAGGAAGAAGCCTTACGATGCACTTCCTCTGTTGGAAGAAATGATCAAGAGGGATTCTCACTAGATATATCTACTTTTATGATGTTTATGGACCATCTAAAAGAGGAAGGTAAAGATGGTATTCTCTTCAATAAGGTTAAGGAGCTTGCACCCAAGGATGGATAGCCTAAGACCAATTGAATTCGATTGTTTAAGAATTCAATCACTCCCCTTTCTTCCTGTCCATTTTCGATCGCTCTTATCAACTGTTTCAGAGTTCATCAACTGGAGAACAATATTACCTCAAAGCATGGTAACAATGGCTGACACGGTAATCTTTATTCTATTCATCTTTGTGGATAAAAATCATTTCTCAATCAGGCACTGTAAGAGTTTTATTCTCAGACAATCTGTTCTTTCCTTTCAAACTAATCAGAAACAATGAATTCCATGCACTATAATTAGATGCAATCCATTTGCATAAACACCACTGAAATTTGCCCCATTTATTGCATAAGGCATCGATTATGAGTCCATAGCTTTCGGAATTAAGCATGCAACCTCTGATCTTCATGTCCTCAATGAGCTCCCAGCTCTTCCCGGTTGGCCTATCATCACATTCATGAGGTCAACTGCTTCCTTCATGCACCTTTTTTTGCAATACTCTTGAATCAAACTTGCATAAATGGGAGCAGTTGGAAACATTCTTTCATCTTATCAAGAATTTGCTTCGCTACATCTACATCACCTTCTTCAGATGATTGTAGATCGCTGAAGCACGAGGAAACCAGTTTCCCATATAGTTATGAAACTCGAGCACTTTATCAAGACAGTTATCCCTGTATAAACAGTATAGAACGCTAACCCATTTTTTCCTCGTGCAGTAGTTCAAAGATCTTGAGTCCATCCAAGCACAATCCATGCATGCATTAGTGTCTCAAACGTGACAAAATTCCATAGAACACCAATACTTTTCATTTCATGGAACATATCAAGAGCTGATTCGAGACTCATAAAATCCTTCCATCAGAACATTGTTTGGAGACATCCCCTCATCTCCATCTCCTTTAGAAAACCACATCCTGCTATTACTTTTCGTGCTTTTTCGACAAAGTATTTTAAACCACATCATGACTCCCTCCCTTTACTTCGACTCTCTCCAATACCTCAACTGCATCAGAGATGCATCCTGCATTACGTAGAAGTACAATCATCTTAGTCAAAGCAAGCAACAACATCTGACACAAATCTGTTGCTAAAACACTCCTCCATCATCACGTCTCGTTACATTATGTGGATATCATGATATTGAAGTAACAGTTTCAAAGAAGGAACAACTTTCCTAATCATGGTTACCATTGTTGTAATTGGTTTTGAAAATTGAGTTGTAATGCTCTAATTGGACCAATTTATTGGAGGGCAAAATGGTAATTTTCATATGACTATGCATAGTCGATGCGCTCTACTCGCGGAGTAGATCGTCACGGTATTTTTCGTTCTCAAAACCGAATTACGGTGAGTGAGAAATTAATTCCTAAAGTATGGATATTAATACAAGTTGATGTGAGTCCATGTGGGAGTAAGTTAAAAGATGGAATCTCTTAACTATCCCACATTGGAAAAACTATGAAGGATTTCATAGTATATATATAGGAGTTTCATGATGGTATTCAAAATAGGCTAAGGGAGTCTCTCCCATTAGCCACGCGCGCGCGCGCGCGCGCCGCCGCCGCCGTCCGTCCGGCCGCGCCGAGCCGTGGACTTGGCAATTGGTCTTTGGGTGGTCTTTGGGCCTTTGGCCCACTCTCTATATCTTTTTAGAGACCCAAAGATGTGAAATGGGTCGACCCAATTGGTGACCCGGAATACCTCTGCGGATCGTCTACGTCAGCGATTCGAACGAAGTTAATCTGAATCGTTGGATGCTCCACGTCATCAATCCGGATCAGTAAGTGAATCTGAATCAAAATTTAAATATTTAAATTCCGGATAAGTTTAATACTGTGTCATTGCCACGTCATTGATCCAAGCGATCTATGATATGGACCGTCGGATCGTCCTCTAAAATCATACGGGCTGTCGGATTGTCTTCTGGAAGGTTCCAGAGCAGTCCAGAATATATCTCCACGTATCTGCAGATTAATCCCATCTGAGATCTTTTTTCGCATCTATAAATAGGAGGTCCTGCATACATAAATTTTTTACGAAAATTAAAATCTCGAGTCCTCTCTCTCTCCTCTGTTTTTCAGCATATAGAGTGTTCAGTTCATACTCTTCGTGAGTTCGCCTTTCCTCTGTGTTTAGCGGTGCTGCTATCACAGAGACGTAAACCGTTTTACCTTTGGGGACGAATACGTATCATCCTGTGAGCACTAGCCAGGACGTATTTCGTCTTGCGAGCAAAGGTCTTACCTTGACTCGGTTTATTGTTCTGTCCATTGTTTTCCAGTGTTCTCTTATATTCATAGATATCCTGTCCTGGATTTTATATACTACCGTACAAACCAACAATCGCAAGATGAAATATCATCTCACTAAATATCTACTACCATGACTGATACTGGAAAATCCGTGGTTCCTCAGGATACTCCAAATCCTAATGGAGATAATCCTGTTGACACTACTGCTGCTGCGAAAACTCCAATCACACACACTGGTGGTTCATCCTCTATTTATGTTGGTTCTGTTCCTGTTGTCCCTGCGGGGTCATCAGTGAGTCTCTCCACTGGACCGGTGCCTGTAAGGCCCGTTATGGTACATGGAGAGAAACCCGAAAAATTTTCGGGTACTGACTTTAAGAGGTGGCAGAAGAAGATGCACTTCTATCTCACCACACTGTCAGTGGCAAAGTTCCTGGTTGAGGAATGTCCAGTGGTTTCAAAGGATGAAACTGACTTCAATCTGAGAGTCGCCTATAACACTTGGACTGATGGTGACTACTTGTGCCGTAACTACATCCTTGGAGGATTAGTTAACGATCTGTACGAGGTATTCTGTGAAATACCGACTGCCAGACAGTTGTGGACTGCTCTGGAGACTAAGTACAAAACTGAGGACGCTGGAACTAAGAAGTTCGTGGTAGCGTCACTCTACGACTTCAAGATGGAGGACAATAAGTCTGTCGTTGAGCAAGTCCAAAAACTGCAGATTGTTTTCCACAACATTGCTGCAGAAGGTATGGTTCTACCAGAATCGTTTTTGGTAGCTACTGTTATTGAAAAATTGCCCTCCTCGTGGAAGGAGTTCAAGTCCTATCTCAAACACAAGAGAAAGGAAATGACTGTTGAAGAATTGGTTGTTCGTCTCAGAATCGAAGAGGACAATCGGAAGAGGGATGGAAAGTTCACCCCTGTTGAGGCCAAAGCAAATCTGATGGAAAAGGGAGGTCCATCAAAGAAGAGAAATAGGCCCAATGACAAGAAAAAGGGGAAGAATGCAGCCCCTAATGCCAAGAAGCAGTTTACTGGGAACTGCTACAACTGTGGAAAGCCCAATCATAGGGCTAATGAATGTCGTGCTCCCAAGAAAGAAGACAAAGGGAAAGGAAAGCCTAATGTGAACCTAACTGGGGTCACTGACATGGACCTGTCATGCATGGTATCTGAAGCCAATATGACAGGTAATCCAAAATCATGGTATGTGGACACTGGAGCCACCTGCCACGTGTGTTCTGAACAAGAAGCATTCTCCACTTATTCTGCTGCAGAAGGGAGAAAACTGTTCATGGGAAACCAAGCCTCGTCTGAAGTGGCTGGTACAGGTGAAGTTATTCTGAAGCTCACCTCAGGAAAAGAACTCAAGCTGAAGGATGTGCTACATGTCCCAGACATCCGAAGAAATTTGATTTCAGGCTCGCTACTAGTTAGTCATCAATTCAAAATTGTATTCGAGTCTGACAAAGTCATACTTAGTAAGTTTGGACAGTTCCTTGGTCGAGGATATCTCGATAACGGGCTGTTCAAAATGTCAGCTATGGTTGTAAGCCGTAAAGGCACAATTTCAATGAATGAAAACGCATCTACTTCTGTTTATATTGTTGAGTGTTCCTCTTTATGGCATTGTAGATTAGGACATGTTAATTTAAATTCCATAAAGCGTTTAGTAAATTTAGATTTACTTAACTTTATAAATGTTGATACATCCAAAAGATGCGAAATTTGTGTCGAGGCTAAAATGGCAAAATTACCATTTAAATTTGTTGAAAGGAACACATCTCCTCTAGATTTAATTCACATGGATGTATGTGACTTAAAATTTGTGCAAACTAGAGGCGGAAAAAGGTATTTTATTACCTTTATTGACGATTGTACAAGATTCTCATATGTATACTTACTGCGAAGCAAAGATGAAGCGATAGAAGCTTTCAAACTATATAAAAATGAAGTAGAGAATCAATTGAGCACAAAAATCAAAGCAATTCGCAGTGATAGAGGTGGAGAGTATGTTGCTCCATTTGAACAGTTGTGTGCTGAAACAGGCATTATACATCAAACAACAGCACCATACTCACCTCAATCAAATGGTGTTGCGGAAAGAAAAAACCGAACACTAAAGGAAATGATGAATGCTATGTTGATTAGCTCGGGTTTACCACAAAATTTGTGGGGGGAAGCCATTCTGTCGGCCAACCACATTCTGAATAAAATTCCACATAAAACTAAGGATCATACACCTTATGAGATGTGGAAAAAGCGGAAACCATCGTACAAATACCTCAAAGTGTGGGGGTGTTTGGCGAAGGTTGAAGTGCCAGGTCCTAAACAAGTTAAGATTGGCCCCAAGACGGTCGATTGTATCTTTATAGGATATGCACTTAACAGTAGTGCTTATCGGTTTCTGATTCATAAATCAGAAGTACCCGATATGTCAGAAGGCACTACAATTGAATCATGGAATGCCATATTCTTTGAAAATATCTTTCCTTGCAGGAACAAGGAAGATGTGAGTTCAAACAAGCGAACTCATGAGGAAAGGAATGACACTGCAGAGCCTTCTACTCAAGAGAGTGAAGAGCCTAGACGCAGTAAAAGAGCAAGGATTGATAAAACTTTTGGTCCGGATTTCTTCACTTATGTGTTAGAGGAAGATGAACCAAAGTCAATCAAAGAGGCTATGTCTAGACCAGATGCACCACTCTGGAAGGAAGCTATCAACAATGAGATTGACTCCATTCTGCAGAATAATACGTGGGAGTTAGTAGACCTCCCTAAAGGTTGCAAGACCTTAGGATGCAAGTGGATCCTTAAAAGAAAATACAAAGCAGATGGATCAATAGATAAATATAAAGCCCATTTGGTAGCAAAGGGTTTTAGACAAAATGAAGGATATGATTTCTTTGATACATATTCACCTGTCACAAGAATAACTTCCATTCGTGTACTAATCGCGATTGCTGCTTTGCACAATCTCGAAATACATCAAATGGATGTTAAGACTGCCTTTCTCAATGGAGAAATAGATGCTGAAATCTATATGGATCAACCAGAAGGTTTCATTGCACCTGGGAACGAGAAAAAGGTATGCAAACTAGTTCGATCACTGTATGGACTTAAACAAGCTCCAAAACAGTGGCACTTGAGATTTGACAATATTATGTTGTCAAATGGGTTTCGTATTAATGAATGCGACAAGTGTGTGTATATAAAAAATACACCAAATGGATTTGTCATCGTATGTTTATATGTTGACGACATGTTGATTATGGGAAACAATCACAATGTCATAATTAATACGAAAAACATGTTAAACAAAAACTTTGACATGAAAGACTTGGGACTAGCAGATGTGATTCTTGGAATCAAAATTGAGAAGACGTCAACTGGAATATCTCTAACACAGTCTCACTATGTTGAGCAAGTTTTGAGAAAATTCAATGCCTTTGACGATCCACCTGCTAAAACACCTCTTGAACTGAATGTTCATCTGAAAAAGAATAGGGGGGATCCAGTTGCTCAACTGGAATATGCAAGGATCATAGGAAGTGTGATGTACATAACTAATTGTACACGCCCTGATCTTGCGTGCTCAGTGAACAGACTGAGTCGCTTCACGAGTAATCCAGGAGTCGAGCGCTGGAAGGCTCTTAAGAGGGTATTACGATACTTAAAGTATACCCTTGATTATGGGCTTCATTATACAAGGTATCCAGCTGTTCTTGAAGGATACAGCGATGCAAACTGGATATCCGACACTAAAGACTCATTTTCAACTAGTGGATATGTATTCACTATTGGAGGAGCAGCCGTGTCTTGGAAGTCTACAAAACAGACTTGTATAGCCCGTTCCACTATGGAATCAGAATTCATCTCTTTAGATAAAACCGGTGAAGAAGCCGAGTGGCTTCGAAACTTTCTAGAAGATATTCCATGTTGGAACAAACCAGTACCATCAGTAACGGTACACTGTGACTGTCAAGCTGCTATTGGTAGAGCTTTGAACAGCATGTATAACGGAAAGTCTAGACACATACGTCGTAGACACAATTCTGTTAGACATTTGATCTCAACTGGTGTTATATCCATTGACTATGTGAAGTCAAAGGATAATATTGCGGATCCACTCACCAAGAGTATAAATCGAGATCAAATGAACAAGCTGATAGAAGGAATGGGTCTGAAACCCACAAACAGAACTAACACAGTGGTAACCCAACCATGATGACTGGAGATCCCAAGAACTTGGTTCAATGGGAAAACAAAACTGTGAAATATGACCATTCCTGACAGCACAATATCAAGTGTTGAGACCCGTAACATGTGGTAAAGGTTAAGTTTTTGAAACTTTTAATGATTCCAAATAGAATGAGTATGACGGGATACTCAAATGGAGATCACCTATATAAATGAGAAGTGAGGCCGCTTCGACCAAACATTTATGAATACAAAGGGCGTCCATGGCCAAAACGGACAAAAACGTGAGAACAAACGAAGTCGAAACTGAGTTGTGTCTACATCGTTGATTAGGTATACACTAAGGAGGACTAGTTCAAGGCACTGCGTCCACTAAGCCGCCGGTGTACCCGATGGTGTAAGACTACGGAAAGTTCAAGGCCACAAACCACTTATCCGGAAGCAATGAAGTTTCACATGAACTGAACTGTGTGTCTGCATTGTTGTAGGTGCGATTTCCACTCATGTGGGGGATTGTTGTAATTGGTTTTGAAAATTGAGTTGTAATGCTCTAATTGGACCAATTTATTGGAGGGTAAAATGGTAATTTCCATATGACTATGTATAGTCGATGCGCTCTACTCGCGGAGTAGATCGTCACGGTATTTTTCGTTCTCAAAATCGAATTACGGTGAGTGAGAAATTAATTCCTAAAGTATGGATATTAATACAAGTTGATGTGGGTCCATGTGGGAGTAAGTTAAAAGATGGAATCTCTTAACTATC
>JAPKLY010000026.1:82195-107398 GCA_026898435.1 Prunella vulgaris
CGGCTAACACGTACCAGCCGTCGGCAAATGCGTAAGCGTACGGAGGATTGATTTCCATTTAGGTGGCGTGCCTACATTGGAATCAGTTTAAGAATTCAATCACTACCCCTTTCTTCCTGGCCATTTTGATTGTTCTGCACCCATTTTCAATCGCAATTTCTTATGCAAATTGGTAAAAGGAATGTAGCGTTTATTCCTCCCACCCCTCTTGTGGCACTTTATTTTAGGGTCTGTGATAGAACCTGTGACTTAGAATCCTAGAAACCTAAGAAAATATTCTTAGATTACCCTAGTAATCAGCATACACTGTAAAGAGATGATATCTCAATATCAATATTTTTCATAATAATTCAAAGGGCTTACAATCATTATATATAATCTGAAACTCTTGGGCTAATTAAGTAATAAATAAGAAATAAATGAGTCAATATAAATTTCAGAGATAAATTAAATTGATTCAACATTCATTGAATCAATTCAACTCTTGAAATTACTTCTTTTCTTGATGCTTCATTTTCCGTGCATAGACTTTAGTGATGGGTGGACTTGCCACCTTGGAAATCCTAACATCACTCCCCCCGTCGATAAGAACCTTGTCCTCAAGGTTAAAAGCTGGAAACTTGGTACGTAATTCATCAACCAGCTCCCATGTTGCATCATCTTTGGACATGGAGGACCAGTTGACCAGAGCTTCCAACTCCCTTCTGCCTTTCGTGACTCGCCAGCGATACTCTAGTACTGTTTCTGGTTGAAAAACTGGAACACCATCTGTAGAATACGGGGGAAGTGTAGTGCTGATATTTGAGGTGTCACCTGCCCGACGCTTCAACAAGGATACATGAAATACTGAGTGTATCTTGGAGTCCTCCGGAAGTGCAAGTCGATAGGCAACTTCTCCAATACGTTCAACTACTTGAAATGGACCAAAAAACTTACTGGAAAGTTTTTGATTGATTCGTCGAAAGATGGAGTGCTGCCTGTAAGGTTGTAGGCGAAGAAATACCCATTCTCCAACTTCGAATTGCTCTGGCCGCCGTTTTGTATCAGCATATTGACACATTCGGTTTTGGGCTGACTCCAAATTAAACTTGAGCTCGCGCAATAGCTAATCTCTCTCTTGTAATTGCACATCAACTTCATGCACTGCAGTGGACCTAAGTTCGTGGATTGGAATTGGTGTTGCAGGCCTACCATAAACCACTTCAAACGGAGTTATGTTGATGGCGTTGTGGTACGTTGTATTGTACCAGTATTCTGCCCACGCTAGATGCTTTTCCCACTCTTTTGGCTTGTGGAAAGACATACAACGCAAATATTGCTCCAAACAACGGTTAACCACTTCTGTCTGTCCATCGGTTTGAGGGTGGTACGATGAGCTCATCTTTAGCACTGTTCCCTGTAATTTGAATAATTCTTGCCAGAAATTGCTCAAGAATATTCGGTCACGATCAGTGACTATGGACTTGGGCACCCCATGTAGTCGGACGATGTGACGGACAAACAAGTCAGCCACGCTCCGAGCCGTATAAGGATGACTTAACGCTACAAAGTGAGTGTATTTGGAGAGTCGATCTACAACCACCATGATAGTATCCTTGCCATTGGATCTCGGAAGCCCGGTGATGAAATCCATAGATATTTCAGTCCAAACTTGTTCCGGAATCGTGAGAGGAGATAACAAACCAGCTGGAAGTCGACTCTCCGTTTTGTTCCGTTGGCACGAATCACAAGCTTGTATAAATTGAACTACATCTTTCCTTAAGCCTGACCATTCGAACAACCTGTTCAATCTCTTGTAGGTTCGCAAAACTCCTGAATGGCCTCCAAAGGCTGAAGCATGAAAATCTTTGATGAGACGGGTGCGCAACTCACCACTTGGTACCCAAATGCGTCCATTTTGAGCTAAGCAGCCATTACGAATTTCCCAGCTTTTATTTTCACAAACCCCATCACGTACCATCAGTAAAATTGGTCCCATCTCCACATCAGCTGCTGTTGCAGTCGCTATTTCTTCCCAAATCCCTGTAGTAGGAGAAGAAATAGCCAATGTATGCAGATTCTCAGTAACCACCCTTCGTGATAAGGCGTCGGCGGCGTTATTTTCTTTTCCTGGTCGGTAGACGATTTCATAATCAAATCCAACCAGCTTTGCTATCCACTTCTGTTGCTCCGGAGTGGTGATTCGCTGCTCTAGTAAGAATCGAAGACTTCTTTGATCAGTCACAATTTTGAACCTCCGCCCCACTAGATATGGTCGCCAGGTTCGGATAGCTTCAAGAATAGCAAGCATCTCCTTTTCATAAATAGACCATGATTGCTTTGAGGCTGCAATCCCCTTGCTCATGTAGGCAATCGGCCTCCCCTGTTGTGATAGTACTGCCCCTATCCCAAAACTGGAAGCATCTGTTTCTATAACAAATTCTTCATTGAAGTTTGGTAGTGCAAGGACAGGTGTTGAACTCATGGCTGTTTTGAGTTTTTCGAAAGAACTTTGAGCTTCATCCGACCATTGAAACTTGTTCTTTTTGGTAAGGTTGTGCAGTGGGCGAGCAATCTCTCCAAACTTAGCACAAAACTTGCGATAATACCCCGCAAGTCCCAAGAAACCCCGCAACTCAGTGACATTATTACGTACTGGCCAATTAATTACTGCCTCGATCTTTCGAGGGTCGACACGAACCCCTTGATGTGAAATATAATGTCCCAAGTACTCAACTTCCAAAACTCCAAAGAAACATTTAGAGGGTTTAATCACGAAGTTGTTCTCCTTTAAAATACTTAGAGTGGTACGTAAATGGCTCAAATGATCCTCCCAACTCATACTATAAACTAGAATGTCATCGAAAAATACGAGAACAAACCTCCTTAGATAGGGTCGGAACATGTGGTTCATGATTGCCTGGAATGTTGATGGAGCATTGCTTAGTCCGAACGGCATGATGAGATACTCAAAATGGCCATTGTGAGTACGGAAAGCTGTCTTGTGTACGTCATCTGGATGCATCCGTATTTGATGGTAGCCCGCCTTTAGATCTATCTTGGAGAAATATAGGGCACCATGAAATTCATCGAGCATGTCTTCTACAGTAGGGATGGGAAAATGATCTTTTACTGTTGCTGTGTTGAGAGCGCGGTAGTCAGTGCAGAATCGCCACGTACCATCTTTTTTCTTGACCAACAATACAGGCGATGAGAACGGGCTGGTGATGTATCTGATCAAACCTGCTCCTAACATTTCTTCAACTTGTCGTTCAATCTCATCTTTTTGAAAGTGGGTGTAGCGATAGGGAGCTACGTTTACTGTCTTACTTTCATCTACCAGACGAATGCGGTGATCAAACTCTCTTCTTGGTGGCAATCTATTAACTGTTGTGGTAACTTCTTTAAATTCGGATAGAAGCTGCTCAATGGCCACCATTTTATCAGTCTCTTCTAGCTTCTGTCGGCTGGTAACCTCGGGCGAGGTTAATAAGTAGAACTCCGACCCGCTTGCCCATTCTTTGTGCAGTTGCTCAGGTTCTGTCCTTTTGGGTGGTGTATAACCAATTGCCTTCAGCAAAAACATGTCATTATCACACCAAACGTTTAATGATAAGTCACGACAATCCATCATTAATGGGCTTACTGCCTCCAGCCACGGCATTCCCAAGATGACGTCCACATTTGGTGAAAGAATCCCGTACAGATTTACTATGAACTTCAGCCCTTGAATCACAATCGGTATATTCTCATATCGAATCCCACATTCTATAGATCTGCCTCCCCCTGTACCTATGCTGAAAGGCCTGATGGCACGCCAGTTGGGTAGTCTCAGCCCTTGTGCGACTTCCTCCGAAATAAAATTCAAGGATGCCCCACTATCCACCAGTAATAGCAAGGTATTACAGCCAATGTTTCCATGGAATTTCAGACACTTACCTCCTTCTCCTTGAAGGGTATGAAGTGTTGCATTTTGTGTAGGACCATGTTCGCTCTCCAGTAGGCTGAAATCAATAGTTGCGCCAACGTCTTTCCCCTCTTCTTCCTCATCATAACGAGGCTTCTCCTCCTCTACTTCTTGCTGGTCATAATCCACAATCAGACACATAAACTTGGCATTTGGACAATCGTGATTCCGTGAGTATTTTTCATTACATGTGAAGCACAGTCCGGCTTGAAGTCTGCGATTTATTTCTTCACTTGAAAGTTGGGTACGACCCTTACTTGGTGCTCTAGGAATCATACCAGCGGCCTTATCCGTGGTTGAAGGTGTTACTGAGTGTGATGCCGGACTAGGACCCCAAAGTTTTTGTGGTTGGTTCCGACTATAGGTGGTGGATCTGTCCCTCAAATATGTCGTGGACTGATACATGCGGATCTGCTCGTCTTTTCTTGTGGCTAATTGTATTGCTTCCTGAAGAGTTTTAGGCCGCCACATCTTCAATTCTCCCGATAATTCTGGTTTTAGTCCTGCCATAAAAGTGCCGAGCAATGCGCTTGCAGGCCAATGTGGAACTCGATTTGCTCCATTTTCAAATTCTTTCAAGAAATCACGAAAATTTCCAGTTTGTTTGAGTTTACTCAACGTCTCATTTGCATCTTCTATTTCAGAATTTCCAAATCGAATGAGTAGACCCTCTTTAAATTTATCCCACGAAATCATGTGCATCCCGCTGTTTTGTTTGAACCAACACCACCATTGTTGTGCATCCCCATCCAAATAATAGGACGCAATTTTCACGCAGTCCTTTCTCCTTATTTCTTTTAACTCAAAGTACTGTTCCGCTCTATCAATCCAGTTGATGGGGTCTTCTCCTGTAAATTTGGGAAATTCCATCTTAATTCCTTTGGGTCGGTGATCTCGAGGTCTTTCGTTATGCCGACTTATCACTGATCTTCTTGATTCTGTATACGAGTCATCGGATTGATCATTCTCGTATTCCTCGTTCGACTCTGATCCATCCCTATGGAAGGAATCGTGTTGTGTTGCAAAGGGGTTGTATTCTTCCTCATCCCTTTCCTGTTGTCGCCGCTGGAAACGACGATGTCCTTGTTCAGCAGTAATTATCCCGGGTTGTCGCCCTCCTCGTCGTTCCCGGTGTCTTCCTCCATTCGAGTCCCTGTCAGACTGGCTCCCGCGCTGCAGTGACTGCACCGCTTCACTCAACTGAGCAATGGAATTCTCAAGTTGGGTGAACCTTTGTTTATTGGACACCATAGTTGCGGAAGTCGTGTTTCTTTGGCGATCACAGAACTGGCTCTGATGCCAATTGATAGAACCTGTGACTTAGAATCCTAGAAACCTAAGAAAATGTTCTTAGATTACCCTAGTAATCAGCATACACTGTAAAGAGATGATATCTCAATATCAATATTTTTCATAATAATCCAAAGGGCTTACAATCATTATATATAATCTGAAACTCTTGGGCTAATTAAGTAATAAATAAGAAATAATTGAGTCAATATAAATTTCAGAGATAAATTAAATTGATTCAACATTCATTGAATCAATTCAACTCTTGAAATTACTTCTTTTCTTGATGCTTCATTTTCCGTGCATAGACTTTAGTGATGGGTGGACTTGCCACCTTGGAAATCCTAACAGTCTGTTTTATTAATTTATATGAAGATGAATTCTTAAAGTAAATGGTAAGGCACATTGGAAGTATCTTGACTAATTTTAATTTAGCCTCCAAAAATATATTACAAATGAAGAACACTGATGATGTGACTCAAACTTATACGGTGTTTTCTTCCTTATAGTGTTACTCCCTCCGTCCCAACTCTTTCATCCTGTTTTTCTATTTCGGAACGTCCCAACTTTTTCTTCATACCTTAAAAAAGGAAATAATTTGCACTCACAAAAGTCAATAAAGTACATTTTTTATATTTTATTAATTAATTTTACACTTACATACTCTATTTTTTCTTAATCCGCGTGTCCGGGTCTTTTTTCAAAAAGACCCGGGATGGAGGTAGTATTTAATATTACATCGACATGTTTGATTTGATTTGATTTGTAACATGACAGTTTTTTCTGGTATTTGTCTACTTTTTCTGTGATTGAAATTGCAAATTTGCATTAATAATGTTTTCATATAGGCAAGAAACTATTAGCCATTTGTGGGTTTGAAGCTGAATGCCGATCACACATGGGCCTTTGGAGTGTTTGAATGCCACAAACAGGATTAAAAGTTTTTTTTTTTTTAATTGCAATGATTTTGGATGGATTCAACTGAATTATTTAATTAAGTATTCACTTTAAATCAATTATTAGAAACATTAAAAGAATCAATTATGAGAAAAAAGCTTTTTTAAATTAATTATTCTTTTTTAAATAGAATGTGGACGGTGGATTTTGTTAATTGGTTCTTGGATAAATACCGAATATTATAGAAAAGAAAAAATCAATTATGAGAATGCCATGGAAACGTAGGCAAGCTTTTGCTTGGAGAATTAGGTTGAGTTATAATTATAATTACTTTATCAAATGAACTAAAAATTGCTAGTAATCATAAATTCGTAAGTATTTACTTAAGATGTTAATAATATCCAATCATCAATTCGTAAGTATTTACTTTAGTGTGCTTGTTTTGGAATTTTAGTAGGATATGATGTTACTTTATATCAAATCAAAGTGTGATAATGATTGATTTTATAGGTATAATAATAAGTATAATAGATATTTTATTAGTGTTGTGTTGGAAAGAGTAATAATAGATTTAATAGGTATTTAGAGCACTCCCAACCGTCCGCAATTGTTGACGCAAACACCAAATAGCCACAAATTTACTGCTTCAAGGGTAACACAAAGTTGGACTCAAATTACCATTTGTGAATTTGCCGCGCACTGTTTCTTGACGCAAGTATTTTTTTTCTTTTTTTTTTATCATTTTATTTGTAGTATGATTTATATATTTATTGTATTATATGGTGTAATATATATATTTTTATATAGGTGTAATTTATATTTTAATATTAAATTTATTTATAATATAATATGATTTAATAATTAAATATTAAAATATAAATAGTTATTGTATTTAAATAAAATTTAAAATTGTAACTAATTATTAAAAAATATCATATTTATATTTAAAAGATCACAACATAGCAAATAGACGAATAAAATATAAAAGAAATATAATGTTAAAACACAATAAGAAATACATGAATAAAATACAAAAACAAAGTTTAAATGTCTAACCTACATGGTTATATGCAGTCAAAGTATTTTACATCCCAAAAACAAAATATCATAATTGTACCAGTACACATACATAATTCTACTGAAATGAACGAAAATTCAAATATTCATTGTTATTTAATTTATTTTATGTCATACAAATTATAAAATTAATTATACATGTATAATAATAAAATATAAAAGAATATTCTCATTGAGTTAATATTTGAGTTTTATGATTGGAGATGATTTTATTGTTGGTGGCAAATTTTGTAGCAAATAGATAAATTTGGTGGCAAATTTGCCACAACTGTTGGGAGTGCTCTTATAGGTGTGGATTGAGTTTGGGATGTAAAATCCGGATGTTACATCCCAAACTCGTGTAGAGCGTGATCGCGAAGTCCTTCGTCCATCCGAGCAAGTCCCAAAACAAACCCTTTAAGTTATTCTATTTTATCGGATGAAATGTTAATGAAAATTGTGGCATTTTATACGTTATCAATCCAATTTAAGATTATTTTTGGCCCCAACGGTTTAAATTTAAAATTTTGACTAGAAACCCCTTTCATTTTCTAACACTAATCATTCATATTACTTCATAAAATTTACAACGTCAAATGTACAATTACTTGCAAACAACACCTGAGAACACTCAAAATTAAAAAGATACGACTAAAATTATTTTAAATTGTTTGTTATAACATTCTAAAATTAATTTGCTTCTCATTTATGTAGTAATTTAATTTTTATATTATTTTTTACCATTTTAATTTAAAATTCAAATCAAATTTGAAATCTTGAAGCCGAAGAATCAACGGTCGTTTGTCACTATGCTCTGTTCGCTTGTCCACTCGCCGTCGTGAATCGAATCTTTGAGCCTATTTTGTTGATTTTTCGACACCCATTTTCTTCACTTGCAGGCTGAGAGACTTGAGGTAACGAACAGCCTCATTTGGGACGAGTCCTTTGACCCATCCCACGATTCAGACAAGATTTCTTAAACAGTCCCGTAGTTGGAGCAACAATCGGCCGAGCTGCTGACCTCCTCGTCAGATCCTTGAGTGAGTGGTCCGAGTTCGATTCCCTTTTGGAACGAATTAAGGGAGATATAAGGTTAACTTGGAGATATTCTTGGAGTGTTTGGAGACTTGGTGAACTAACTTCTAACTACTAACAACTAATATTAACCGATATATTCCAGGAACAACTCATCACTACCCCAAGAATAAGTCTAAATAACACTTCAATTTACTAATACTAAAAGAATAAGTCTGTAATATTTGAAGAATAAGTTAGTACTACCCCAAGAATGACTCACTAATACCACAAAATCAAGTCTAAATAATACCCAAAAAATAATTCACTAATATCTCAATTACCAAAAAATATACATAGTGATAAGTGTACTGTGTGTTTTCGAAAAATTAAATTTCAATCAAAATTAAACTTAAAATTAAGGTGCATTCTATAAACTTAAAATTAAGTTTTTACGTTTAACTACATATTGTGATTTCAACATTCGATCTACCGTCACAGTCCTTTCAACAGGTATGTTTAAGATTTTGATTCACACTTTTCTCTTTTGTCATTAAACTCTTATTTCGAGCGATTGGATATGCAACTACCGATTAGAGCTCCGACTATTGGGAATTCTGGTTCTCCAATTTTATTTTTTTCGATACCAATGAATAGTGTTGTTCTGACGTCGTTGGCTTCTTTTGCTGCTATGGTTGTTGGTCAACAACCTATAAAATCATGCACTTCCAAGACAGGATAAGCACGCTTTGTTCTCTAGAGAGAGGTTATCTCGATTGCAATCTACTAGTGTGCGTTGGAAGAATAGGATCAACCCCATAAATTTTCAAAAAACACAACTCTCTTTGAATTCAATTACGTCCCTTTTATGTTTAGAATTTGGATTGATTTTGTAATTTTGACAAAACTTCGAACAAATGACGGTCAATTTCAGGTGGTAGTGAAGTTTTTTGATGGTGGAGCTTCGACGGTGATTGGAGTTTAGTGGTCAAATGGTTGAACGACGTTGGCTTAAGCTGTGATTGAGCGATTTTCTAAGGCTTCGAGTATAACTGGCAGCAAGCATAGTGTAGCGGCAGTTGCAGCCGTTGGTTGTTTCAAGCATGTCTTCTTTTGTTGATAGTCAACTTCTTGATCAGAATTGTGGCGTGGTTGTTGATAGCTTTGACAAGGTGGTCAAACCTTTGTAACCGTGTGATGATTGAGTGGAGCTTTAATTTCAAGTGATAATGGAGTGGTGACTCAAGCTTCATTTCAGTTAAATAATTACATTTAAGATTAAATATGTTAAATAATTATATTTTTCACCTCTGAATAATCAATTTCCATCGGTCAATCAACAACAAGATAAATTTGAGAGTAAAAATAAACTTCGATAACCAATTTTGATAGTGTCCAAAGCTGGAGTATCAAAATCTAAATAAAGGTAAACTTTGAATACTAAATTATATTTACCCTTCCAAATCACTTTTATATTAGTAATTTTCTTATCAATGAGGCGTGACAGAAGAGAACATGAATTAATAGTAACGACGAAATTTCATACTATAGAGCAGGATTTTGCGATCCTAGTGAAGGAATTTTTCAAAATCTGCAAATGATTTCTAAGCCACAAAATTCCAAAACAAACACATCTCAAAAAATTTCAAAGTCCCCTAACAAATTCAAAATAAACACATCTCAAGACATTTCAAAATCCAAAATCCATCCCACTGCATAACCTGAATTGCAGACCACAGAAAAAGAGAATTAACTTCAAGCTGTGAGAACGCTCCAACTGGAGATATTTTGAGAGAGAATTCTATCAGTTACATCTGAATATAAAAAAAAAAAAATTCTAACAAAGAAGTACACAAATATAGCAATAAGAGGCCAATGGAATTCACTGACAACTACAAAAACATAACCTAATACTTGGGCCAACTACACAGTAATCATACAGACATGCGTCTTCATCGTACTTTTCAACATCATTACAATTTTATTTTTCTCTTTTACCTGTTCCCTTCTGCAAAAGTATCCTACCAAGAAAAGCGCGACATGGTTCACAAATTTAGGATAAATTAAGATAAAGTGTGGGTTTGGATTGGAGTTGATTTCCAGCACTACAATAGAATTCAACGCCACACTATAAAATTGGGCTGGAGATCTCTTACCCGTCGATCAGTTTTAACCCTTTTTTTCTCATATAGAGTTCATAAACATATATCATTAAATCTAATAAAGAGAAATAGAAACTTGTTTTGTTGCTTTAAAGATGAATTGTAAAATCGCATTTGTGTTCTTTAGATTTAATGAGCATTAGATTAAGATCTCATTAATTTGAATCAAAGTTATTTTCTTTCAAATTCCAAGTTTGAGCTGGCCTAGGTTATATGCACCCACATCATAAAATAATTTTGATTCGATTTGATATTCATATTCGAATTTTGATATTCGTATTCAAAATTTTATGATTCGAATTTGATTACAAATATTCGATTCGATTCGATTATTATTCAAATACGAATACAAAATAATGATATTCGATTCGATATTCGAAAATATTCGATTAAATATTTTTTATAAATACTATAATGATAATAGACTTAATAGTTAGTATAATTATTGCTATTAGACAAACACTTATATACAAATTTCTACGGGTCAAAGATCCGTAGAAATATCCATTTTTTGAAAATTCGCGGGTCTAAACCGGGTCGGGCCAAATTTGAGTTTTTTTTTTTCAAAATTCGCGCAGCTTGTGATTTTCGCTCCCAGGTATGTTACAGTTGGGGCAAATGCATGTTACTTTAAGGCAAAACGTGTGTTACAACCAGATTAAATGTTATTTTCTACACATATTCATTTATTTTTGTAGAAGTAAACATTTTTCATGCAATGTAACACATATATATGTTACATTGTATGTGTAACACATATTTATTCTTAATAAAAATATATTTTATCCTATAGTAACACATATATGCTCATATAATAACACAAATTGGGGAACAAATATGTGTTACAATTAGAGTAAATATGTATTACTGTAAATTTATGTTACAATTGGAGTAAATTTGTGTTACTGCAAATGTGTGTTACATCTAGAGTACATGTGTGTTACAATTAGAGTAAATGTGTGTTACTGCAAATGTATGTTACAATTAGAGTAAATGTGTGTTACTGCAAATGTGTGTTACAATTAGAGTAAATGTGTGTTACTATATGTAAAAATATTTATTTATCCTTATAAAAATATATATTATATTTTATATAACATATATAAGGTATTAAATGATGTATTAAGTACATGAATAACATATTATTAACATAAATCAACAAAGAGAATTAAAAATAAATTAAGTAACACATATTTATACTTGCAGAAATACATATTTTCTTTATAGTTACTTGAAAAGTACAAAAAATTAATTTTTTAAGAACTTGTAACACAGATTTTGCCTAATTGTAACATGCCTTTGTCCAAATTGTAACATATCTGGGAGCCAAAAAACATATTATTAACATAAATCAACAAAGAGAATAAAAAATAAATTAAGTAACACATATTTATACTTGCAGAAATACATATTTTCTTTATAGTTACTTGAAAAGTACAAAAAATTAATTTTTTAAGAACTTGTAACACAGATTTTGCCTAATTGTAACACGTCTTTGCCCAAATTGTAACATACCTGGGAGCGAAAAAACCTGGAATTACAAGTTGCGCGAATTTTGGAAAAAAATGTCCAAATCTGACCCGACCCGGTTTAGATCCGCGAATTTTTAAAAAATGGATATTTCTACGGTAGAAATTTGTACACAAGTGTTGTTCTTGCTATTATTATTATTGTTATTATTATTATTTTAAGATTATAGACCATTAGAAATTTATGGCTACTATAATTACTATTATTTTAAGGATGTAAGCTCATTAGATAATAATCTAGATATCATATGCACTTACATTTCAAACTCTTACCCGATGGTTGTAAATAAATCAAATACTTTTGATTCGATTAGGTATTCGTATTCGAATTTTTATTATTTGAATTCGATTCGAATTCATTTACAAATATTCGATTCAAATCGATTATTATTCAAATGCAAATACAAAACTATGATATTCGATTCGATTCGATTCGTTTGCAACCCTACCCACATGTGTGCATATACCTGAACATAATATTAATTATAATTAGATATAATATGACAATTATGTCTTTCATGGCTTAAGAAACAAATGTGTTGCACACATGACTGGTGTGAGAATTATGTAAAATTAGAGAATTTTACATAGGCTTATTGCACATTAGTCTAGTAAAAAAATTAATATAAAAAGGATCAAAGGATTAATAAAGTTAATATAAAGAGGTCAAAAACCACCCACCAACCCACCCCTTTGGAGTCAATAATTAATCATCCCCTCTCCACAAGCCAAAAAATAACGAATCTGACATCAATAAGTCACTTTTTATCCTCTATTTTTAAAAAATTTGTATCTGCTTTAATATATTATTATTACTAAATAATTATTGATTCTTTAAAATTTTATTGTGGGTGCAATTTTATTTGTATTTTGCACCTCAATAATTGTTGATTCCTTAATTAAGTGCCCATTTTTTACAATATTTTGCACTCGAGTAATTATTGGTGCAATTTTAATAATGTTATGATTATTATTGGTGCAATTTTAATAATAATTTGCACTCCAACAATATAAACCACAATTAAAATGAATAAAAAATTAAAAATGTTAAATTTCACTACCAAATTGAATGATATAAAAATGGGGTGATTTTTGTTTAAGTATCTTTTGGAATCTATTTTTTACAATAAGTGCAATCTTTTTTTAAAAAAAATTCAATAAGTGTAAGGGTGTGCATTTATATATACTCGTGTGCATTGCTTCAGTGCATGCATTTGTATATACTCGTGTGCATATTTTGTTGTACTAACTAGAAAAATTTTCTTGTGGTTGTATCTTTTAGTAAAACGCAATTATATTTTGCAACCCTCTCTAATTAATCCTATAAAAATTACAAATTTTGCAAATATAAAAATTTGAAAGAAAAATAAAATATTCTTCATTATTGTAGTCCAAGTGCAAAGATAATGAATTTCGTACATGTCAAAGAATTAAAGCATGGAAAAGAAACTATTTTCCCTCATACTAAACTACTTCAAAGAATTAAAAATAATATTAATTACTTTTAATACTACTATCAGTGAGAACTCTTTAATGAAATGACTAATGCTATTAAAAAAACACACAAAAATAAAAACAAATAAGTTAAAAAATGAAAATGGTTTAAAATATATTTTATCGGACAAAAATTATAACTAAAATATGGTTTAAAATAAGTTAAAAAATGAAAATGGTTTCACAAGATGGTGGCATTGAAGCCGCTTCCCTCTGTTGTTGATTTCAATAAATTGTTGGGTGCTCTTGTCAAGATGAAACAACACTCTGCTGCCCTCCACCTGTTCGACAGAATGCTTGAACGAGATGCTCCTGTTGACATCTGCACCTTCAATATTGCAATTGATTGCTTGCTGCCTCAATCGTGTTGATCTCGCGTTCTCAATATTAGGCAGCCTTGTCAAGCGTGGATATACACCTAATGTTGTGACCTTTAATACTCTCATCAAAGGCCTTTTCTTGGTAGGTAAGGTCGCCAAGGCTGAAAAACTGTTCTTGAAATTGCTTAGGGAGAGAATATGGGAGTTGAGTGAAGTTACATATCTTATTGTGATTAATGGGTTGTGCAAAGCTGGACACACTCTCGATTTGCTTGTAGTGTTGGAGAAAGGAAGATGCAAACCTGATACAAAAGCTTATAGTATAGTATAGTAATCGACAGTCTATGCAAAGACCGAATGATTGATGATGCCCTCCAAATCTTCTCCAAGTTGACCGAAAAGTGCATGACCCCTGATGTTGTAACGTATAGTTCACTCTTACATGGTCTATGCAATTTTTGTAGATGGAAGGAGGCGAAACACTTATTAAATGAGATGGTGGCTCACAATATTGTGGTTACCTTTACTATTTTAGTGGATGCTTACTGCAAGGAGGGATTGCTAAAAGTCGTTTTTGAGATCATGAGGCAGCTGAATGTTCAACCTGATATCATCACGTATAATGCCTTGATCGATGGATATTGTTTGCAGGGACAGATGGATTAAGCCCGGGAAGTTTTTAATTCAGCCGTAGGATTGGGCCTCAAGCCTGTCATTGGAAACTACAATAGCTTGATGAACGGATACTGCAAAAGGGGGCATGTGAATGAAGCTTGGCGTCTTTTTCTTGAAATTCCTTGCAAAGAGTTGAAGCATGATGTGGTTTCATATAGCACAATGATGCAGGGATTATTTTGAATTCTGTCCAAGGATGAATAGCCTAAGATCAATTTTGAATTCGATTGTTTTCCATTTAGGTGGCTTCCCGACATTGGAATCACTTTAAAAGTTCAATCACTACCCCTTTCTTCCAGGCCATTTTGATTGTTGTTGTTTTCAATCACTATTAAATTCATCTTCGCCAATTTCTTATGCAAATTGGTACAAGGAATGTAGCGTTTATTGCTCCCATCCCTCTTGTGGTACTTTATTTTAGAGTTTTGTTATAAAAAATATATATGAATATGAAATCTCAAGGTAAATGGTAAGGCACATTGGAAGTATATCTTGATTCATTTAGCCTCCAAATGTTTTACAGATGAAGAACATTGATATGATTCAAACTTATCTGGTGTTTTCTTTTTTTAGTGTTCCTTAATATTACATCGATATAATTGACTTGATTTGTAGCGTGACAGTTTTTTCTGGTATTTATCTACTTTTGTAGTGATCGAAATTGCAAATTTGCATTGATAATGTTTTCATATATGCAAGAAACTATCAGCGATTTGTGGTGGTTGAAGCTGAATGCCGATCACACATGGGCCTTTGGAGTGTTTGCAATGCCACAAACAAGATTAAAAGTTTTTTTTTTTTTTTAAATTACAATGATTTTGGATGGATTCAACTAAATTATTTGATTAAGTATTCACTTTATATCAATTATGAGAAACATTAAAAGAATCAATTATGAGAAAAAAGCTTTTTAAAATTAATTATTCTTTTTTAAATAGATTATGGACGGTGGATTTCATTAATTGGTTCTTGGATAAATACCGAATATTATATAAAAGAAAAAATCAATTATGAGAAATGCTATGGAAACGTAGGCAAATTTTTGCTTGGAAAAGTAGGTTGAGTTATAATTATAATTTATCAAATGAACTCAAAATTGTAGGTAAGGATATATTTGGTTTAAAGGATAAAATTATTTATTCAACGAAAATATGTATATTTTGCAAGATAGATAATCTTATCTTTTTAAATCAAATGCATGTTCCCACAGTTCAGACAAGATTTCTGTAAACAGTCCCATAGTTGGAGCAACAATCGGCCGAGTTGTGCTGACCTTCTCGTCAGATTCTCCGTATTAATCTGTGCTCAAAGGGCACCAATGTCATTTGAATCTTCGTAGAATGCATTCGCTCAGCTTGTCTTTGCCTCTTCAGCTTGCTTCCCACTTCGGATGGTTAGAGTTTTAACTTAATTGATTTGAATAAAGAGAGAGACAAGACAGTTTGGAATAAAATCAACCCCATAAAATTTCAAGAAACACAACTCTCCTTTAACTCAATTACGTCCATTTTATGTTTTGTTTAGAATTAAAGATTGATTTTGTAATTTTGACAAAATTTCGAACAAATGACGGCCGATTTCAGGTGGTAGTGAAGGTTTTGGACGGTGGAGCTTCGACGGTGATTGGAGTTCAGTGATCAAATGGTTGAACGACATTGGCTTAAGCTGTGATTTGAGCGATTTTCGGAGGCTGTATAACTGGCAGCAAGCATAGTGTAGCGGCAGTTGCAGCCGCTGGTTGTCTTCTTTTGTTGATAGTGAACTTCTTGATCAGAATTGTGGCGTGGTTTTTGATAGCTTTGACAAGGTGGTCAAACCTTTAGAATCGTATGGTGATTGGTGGAGCTTTAATTTCAAATGATAATGGAGTAGTGACTCAAGCTTCATTAGAGTTAAATAATTACATTTGAGATTAAATATGTTAAATAATTATATTTTTCACCTCTGAATAATTAATTTTCATCAGTCAATCAACAACAAGATAAATTTTGAGACTGTCCAAAGCAGGAGTATCAAAATCTAAATAAAGATAAACTTTGAATACTAAATGATATTTACCCTTCCAAATCACTTTTATATTAGTCATTTTCTTATCAATGACGCGTGACTGCAATCCTAGTGAAGGGATTTTTCAAAATCTGCAAATGATTTCTAAGTGTCAAAATCCCAAAACAAACACATCCCAAAACATTTCAAAGTCCCATACCAAATCCAAAACAAACACATCTCAAGACATTTCAAAATCCAAAATCCATCCCACTGCATAACCCGAATTGCAGACCACAGAAAAAGAAAATTAACTTCAAGCTGTGAAACGCTCCACTGGAGATATTTTGAGAGAGAATTCTATCAGTTACATCGGAATATCAAAAAAAAAATGTAACAAAGGAGTACACAAAAATAGCAACAAGAGGCCGATGGAATACACTGACAACTACAAAAACATAACCTAACACTTGGGCCAACTACACAGTAATCATACAGACATGCGTCTTCATCGTACCTTTGAACATCATTACAATTTTATTTTTCTTCTTTTACCTGTTCCCTTCTGCAAAAGTATCCTACCGTTCTTTTTTCCCCTCCAATTTATAGATACACCAGAGTTTTCATTTTTCATTTGTTTTCTTGATTATCCTGAGTAATGCAATTTGTCAAAAATCTCCTATACCTTCCTGACTCAGTATATAACGACACGAAGAAGCCCTGGCTGTGGTTCGGAGAAGTCGAGACCCTCCTCTTCCAGCAGGTAGCGCTGAACAGCGATTGGGAGTCGAGCAGGAGTACGAGCACCCCTTGTGTGATGACCAGTTCCCACACAAATGTAAACAAGTAGGCGTTGGTCCATTGACCTTGCTGCATTCTTCATCACTGCCAGCTCTCGTTTCAGCACATGGATAGCTTCACTAACGTGCAGACCGTGCAGGTCGATCATTCGTTCTCTCCCATTCGTCTCAATGTCTGAATTCCTGCAAAGTTACCAAATTCTGCCTAACATAACAAATGGGAGATAGTACCAATAGCGATATTATTTCTGAAGGATCTATGATACTGTCGTAGCAGAAATGACGAAAATTATACTTTCTAGTATGAAAAGGTACAGAGAGTTGCTTTCACGAATCTAATAGCGACGAACCTCTGACGGTAAATAGTTTCTTGTGCCTTCCCGTGAGCTGCTTTCATCTGCATGTTATGCAGCTGTCCTTTAATGCTCAACTCCTTTGCCAAGGCTTTATTACCAATGAGGTATGCCTGTCTTGCCTAATACGCATGGAACATATCAGGCAAGATTAAATAAAGGAAGCTTAACATGATTTGCCAATACAATAAATATTTAAAGAGAAATATTCAAGTAGAGTAAATATTCTTGTACGCATGGGCAATGTTGTTGGTCCTTGATTCCTTTTCCAGGAAGGGGGAGAATAATCAACTAATCTAGTGGTGAGGTGAAGCCAATGGAAATGCAATGAATTAATTAATTGTGGTATTCTAGATTACTAAGATATACAAAGCCATGTAAAGACTGAGTATGAAGAACTATGTGTGTTATGTTTAGTTTCATTATTTCTAGAAATATGTTGTAAAACACAACCGCATAACCTGGAAGTCCAGATAAACCTTCAAAACTTGGGTTCTTATCTAGAGAAGTAAGATGCCATCAGAACATTGAATGTTATCAACTGAAGTTTCAACATGTGAACACTGAAATAATTATTGTCTTCAACCACTCTCTGCTCCCCGGATCTTAGCTATGTTAATTCTAAAAATTCCCATTATACCCCATTTTCAACCTTCCAGGATACACAAACATACCTGTTCAAAATATACATTGCGTACACGTGCATGGTCACGAGCTTCCTCCCGCATCTCAGAGTACATATTTGCTGCCACAACAATGTTAAACCACATCTAATTGCATAAATTACTTTTCTACAATCAAACTCTTGAAGAGAAAGTGATATTATTTGCCTAAAATGATTACCAACAGCTTCTCCAGTTTCAAGCCAGAGAGGAGCTGCACGAGTCGATCCTCGGCTTTGCAACCGATCACCATAGATGCCCCTGCTTTGGCCGTTGTTGTATGAGCTTGCCAGGACTTGTGAACTTCGACTTGATCCAATGCTCGCATCTGAAGAGCCATTTCTCTCATACTTCCACATGTTAGACTCTTGAGGTTGAGGAGCCATTTTTCTTACAGCTGAAGCAAAATCTGTAGCACCTCTTGATGGGATGAATGAATTGGATCTGTATAATAAACCTTGCTTTTCTGAAGACCGATAAGGACTACCGGGTCCATTTTGATGGTGACCATCACCAGCAAAGTTTACTAAATCGTTTTGACCATCTCTCGCAGAAAGTGCAGGAAAATCCATGGAATTGAGATTCGGAGAAGACGCAGTTTTTGTACTTAGAGTCTGGTGAAAGCCTCCATCAACTTGAAGCTGTTCAAACAAGTGAAATATAGATTGAAATTCAAATAAGAAACTGCAAGGAAGAATACCTATGCATCAGTTACATTGGTCCAGAAATTCTCAGGATCAGAGAAAGTTCATCTTTAGTAATGCAGGATGTGATAGAACATACCATGAACTCTATTTTTTTACAATGCCCATAACCAATGATAAACTTAGAATTGCATATTATTGTACACAGTAAGCCAACATTTATAAATTTATTAAAACACTGAAGAAAAACGGACAACACATTTAACTGTACTGATCACATATATTATTCCTTTCACGCTATCAGAATTCATACACCCAGCCTACAGAGTATGGTGGATTACATATCAGGTGCTACAACAGTAGAAGAAATGTTAGAGAAATTGAAGTCTATGGGAGTCAGCCAAACATTATAACAATAAAATATAATGCAAGTCAGAAACCAAAAGTCATAAGGATCACAAAAGTTAGCGATGAGTTCAAATGAATGCAAATCATATAAGAAATGACGGGTTTCTCAAGTAGAAACAGTTCAACAATTCCATAAGCTGCAGCATATATAGTAAAAGAGCCACAGAATAATGCTGAGTTTAAGGCTTACTCCATTTGTTAAGTTAAAGATGCACAATAAATGCCAGAATTTACATTATTGCACAGCAAACATGACACCCAACACAAAATAAATCAATAATTCGTTCAATGACAATATTGACAGAGAAATCTACCTCAAGCTGAGTAAGCATCTCTATTGTTATGTTTAAATCACCTCCATTCGCTAAATATACCTCTGCCAGACTTTCAGCTGCAAAACCAGGAAATTGAGAAGCCAAAAACTCAAGGGGGTTCACATCTGCACTGTCCATCAATAGTTGCTCACTTGACAAGTCAGCCAGAAGACTGTGTCTTTGATTTCCATTTTCAGTCCCTTCTCTAGCAAGAAGCTGATCATTGTTGACAAATTGTTGGTCCCATGGTTTAGCAAGTGAAGGATGGAAACCCGTCGGCGATGGGTATTCTCCATAAGATGAGACAGGATATCTCATCTGTTCAGCATGACTGTTGCCATTGATAGGGTGAGGAGATAATCCTTGCTGCTCCTTCAGCATAAAACCACTTCCTGTTGAAGCAGAATATCTTGAACCTTCATTAATATCAGTCAAGGATAAGCTAGAAAATGGTAAGCTGTTGATCCCTTGAGTTTGAGTTTCATCTATCCCCATGACCTTAAAGTCGGGAGTAATGTCATCTGGGAGCTGATTGCGCCAATACTGCTGTGCTTCGTCATCAGAATTATTTGAAACTGATGATTCTGATCTATCTAATATACCTTTCCCTGGTGTGGAGATAGCAAATTTTGAGGATGCCTCCACGCTGGTGGTACCTCCTGTTGGTGATCTGAGTGCGAAAGGAACAAATTCGGTAGCATTGGGATTCAAAGTTGCTTTTGCAGCAGTAAGCTTTCTGTCACCGGAAGAAGCTCCCTTTCCCGATAAGTACATGGTTTATATATTCTACTTTTGTGTATTTAATAGGTAATAAAGGAATGGGTCTACACGAGGAAAATTTGGAGTCGGGATAACAAGTTTGGTCAGCCAAACCCTGCAGATAAACAAAACCTTCCCAGTTAGAATGATGAAGGTTGTATAAATTTAACATATTTAAAGTTAGAAATCACACACCAGAGAACACATCACAAGTAACTAAAAAATATCAGGAAAGCCATTAATTCACTAACACAATGATTTAATAAACAATAGTTCTACGGATATTACAGGACAGCACGGATTCTTGTCGTATTTGGACAGCTAATTATATTACAACACGTAATGAAAACCAAGGGATTGTACATTTCTATTTTTAAGGGAAAGCTGGAAAGGAAATTTAAAGTTTATGCAATCATGTAGCATTAAATGTAAAAAAATAACATACTTCAACACAAAAATCCAGTTCAGGTGAAACAAAATCTGTTAAGTCTTTATCTTTATCTTGGGAAAGATTCAGTTCTTGAGCTCCTATATTTAGAAAATCAAAGAACACCAGAAGGGACAAACATATTAACAGTAACAAAACCCCACTGTTTTTTTTCACAACAATAAGACATCATCAAAAGATCAGCAGTAAAAAATTTCCAACTCCTCAGAATCTGTAACCAAAAAAACACATTGATCATCAGTTACAACCATCTACAGACTACCAAATGAATAACACCATCCTGCAAGAAACAAAATCGCACTAAAATTCTACTAAAATTCAACGGGACGGTGCAAAAACAAGATCAGCGTCAAGAAACAAAAAAGCAAGACTTCTGAAGTTCAATTACAAAACTTATCGCAATAGATCTCTTGAAATCTGAGTCAGACAATAATTATAAACACAAACCCACGGTCCAAACAGAACCAATGAATAAAAAAAGATCCGCTCTTAACGAATATACCTTTGCGAAGCCCGGTGATGAAACGCACCATGTCAAATGCATCCATAAAAGCGAGCGCCCACGCAGAACAGACGGGATTTAAACGGAGATTCAGGACTAGAAAGAGTAGAATTTCAGTTGCCGTCTATAGATACAGAATAAGATTTAGGGAAAAGTTTTGAATTTTTTCCTTGGTCCGTCGTCTACTTCTTCTTCTGCTGCGTTTAGGGGTTGTGAAGTGAGGCAGGGAAAAAAGGTGCGGGTGTATTTTTTTCTTCTGTCTATCTTTCTATCTCTAATTCAGCCCTCTCTCTCCTCTCTTCTCTTCCTCTTATTTTATTCCCTTTTTGCCCCTCTTTTTATTTTCAGGTTTTTTCATTTCTTTTCCTTTTTTCTTTTTTAATTAAGATTTTACACCACATCCACAGGAATATAATGTTGTGTGCAAATAAGCTCACGCTCTTTTGCTCGCTCCCTCGCTCTCTCTCTCTCTATTTCCTTTTCATTTTTAAGATTAGATATATACTCCATGGTTATGGAAAAACCACATGTTAGTCCTTTTTTTTTTTTTTTTAAGACATTCCACACAAATTTACGTATTATTAAAAAAGAAAATATTTATTTATATACACACTTACAAAACAATACACATATTAATCATATTACCACTATTATATTTATAAAATACATTTTCTCTAAATAAAAATGTATCATTACGTAGGGTGCAAATTTCTTGAAGACGGAGAGAGTAATAATTATTATAATTTACAATTTAATTAAAAGCTTAACTAAAAGCTATTAATATAATATAATTTGACATATGGAATCACACTTCTCTATTCAAATATGTAATTGACTCATTCAAATTTTATAATTCTCAGTCTCTCTCTCTCTGTATCTAGCTTTCGATAAAAATTTGTATGAACTCGAGTTCACTGTAAATTCGGGTTATTAATTATCACTATCATGTGTATACATTATCACTGTTATGTATATTCGCTATTACTATTATGCATATATTCTATCACTGTCAAAATATCAAGTGTATTTTTATAACAGTGATAATATATATGAATAAAAGTGATAGTGATTATACATAACATTGATATGAGTTCACAAGAGACCTACTCCTCGCTTTCTCTCCCCCCAATCCCTAACATACTTATATAATAATTAAATTTTATAATTAATCCTACAACTAGAATAAAATAAATCTTTTTTTATTATCTTAATATAATAAAATAATCTTATATGTGTCTTGATTTTCTTTAAATAAGACAAACTAAATCTTATTAAAATTTTATAATTTTGAACCTAACTTCAATTTCATAAATATGATAGGTCAGAAGGTTTTTTGTTAAAAAATATATTTTATTATTTATTTACTTTATAAATTTAAAAAAATATTAAGTATTATGAATTCCTTTGATTCTAAATAATTACTATTTTTAGGAGATAAATTATTTTTCTTTGATTCATTTTAAATTTAATTGTATAATATTTATTTAAATCAATAAAAAAAATTGAATGAATCAAATGAAAATCGATTATCTTATAATTGAGTATTATCTTATAAAAAATTGATCATTTTTACAAATAAATATTATTTTTCTGTGAAAAAATTTGTGTGAGACCATCTCATGATATGAGACTGGCAAAAAAAAGATGGTGATAAGTTTATAGTTAAATGTGATAATATTTTAAAGAAATGTAATAGTCACTTTTAACAAAAATACTACTCCTTCTGTCCCGCAGGAATTTGCTCACTTTCCTTATTTGGACGTCTCACACAAATTTGCACACTACTAAAAAAGGAAGCATTGATTTACTTGCACACTCACAAACTTTTACACATATTTACCCATATACCACTACTTTATATATAAAACTATTTTTTCTTAAAAAATGTGTCGTCCCGTAGGGTGCAAATTCCTACGGGACGGAGGAAGTATCACTTTTTAAAAGTGATAATATTTTAATTAATAAGTAACACATTTTATCATGTTATGAGACGGTCTTATACTAGACTTATATTCTACTATATATAAAAAAAAAAAAAAAAAAAAAAAAAAAAAAAGATATATATATATATAGTTGTATTCATACTATAATATTCACGAATTTATGTACTAGTATTATATAAAGACGAACTTATAGAAGCAACTAAAATCCTCTACTTCAAAATTCCTCTTTTTTTCATTAATTCCATTTTTTAGAATTAATCTTCAATTATATTTTGAATGTATTAATTTCATCTATTAATTTTATTTTATATCTTATATAAATATGTAATCTCTTTTTACTTTTATTCTACTTTATCGTCTTCTCTAGCCTACAGATTATATTAACACGGAATAATAGAACAAGAGTTTCCTACTCTTTAAAGTATTGCATCAGCTTTTTTCCCTTCTATCCTTCTCAATTTCTTTGGGAGCGTCCACTTCGTAAAACTTAATCTCAATTTAATTATTTTTTTATTTGTCTGTATTTAATATGTTATTTTTTGTATATTATAATTCTCCATTGTTATATTTCTATATCACAATTTTTTTATTTAAGTAATTTGTTGATAATTCTTGATGTATGGATTTAATCATCTTATTTCATATTTATAGGATGATAGAATAAGAATTTAATTTTTAAAAAGATTGAATTTTTTTACTCTTTTTATCAACTCTTTAATGTATTAGACTTTAGTTTTTTTTTTAATCTCAATTTAATTATTTTTTAATTTAACCTCAACTTCATTATTGATATTTTTTATTATTTATGTATTACATAATTTCTAATGTGTTTAAGTTATTCATAAATGAATATTGATGTGTGATCTAATCATCACATGATTTCATATATATATATATAAACACAATAGTGTCTTCATTTACAAGTTCATGCCAAAATACTTAAAATAATAAAATATGAAAAATTGTACTCCACCTATTAATCTGTAACATATTACTCCACCATTTGCATATGTTTCACATCTCAGTTTTTATTTTTTGTTTAGTTACACTTACATACTACCTCCGTCCTAGGAAAGTTTGCGGTACTTTCCTGGGCACATGTTTTAAGAAAAAGTGTAATGAGTAGAATGTGTATGGTGGAGATTGTAAGGTAAAGATTTTAAAGGTGGAGATTTAAAGGAATATTTCCATTTTGGGAGTATGCAAACTTTTGTGGGACAAACTAAAAATGAAAGTATGCAAACTTTTGTGGGACGGAGGTAGTAGTATTTTATTTTTTTCTTCTATATATCTCAACTACATATCAAAAAAAAATTTATTTATGCAATAGGGAACACATTGAAGGTGTAAACTCTTATTCAATTCAATCGTTGCATTTCTTCTATTATTTAAATTAATCTTCTATTTTTAATTTTTAATTAACGTTCATATTCCATATATAAAAAGAATCTAATTTATAATATGAATTCTATTATATAAAAATATTTATTTATTAATTTTGATATAAAGTTGTAAACTGGAATTTAAGGAAAAGTTTATTTAAAGAAAAATTCAAATATATATAATTAATTAAATATTTGTGACACTTACATATATATTATCTCACATAAATCATATATTAATAAAAAATAAAAAAAATAATAAATAACAATTACTTGGAGAACAACATAAATTTAATTTAAATTTATAACATATTTTATCTCATATTAAATTATTATCAATATCAACATAAATTGAGAGTCCCCTAGCCTCCATGTAATATTGATTTAGTGAGTTGTAAAGATGAAATTCTAAGAGCTCTACAAATGAGGGGGAGATCCTCTATTTATAGAAGGTCAATCCTAAAAGGTAAAAGACTCTTATGTCCTTTATGCTAGGCCCATTTACAATGTACATAATAATGTATATACTATTAGGGTATGTTTGGTTTAGAGGACTAAATAGTCAATCCCCCAAACACAGGACTATTTCGGCCAAAACATGCATATTTTGGCCGGAATA